>PNEQ01091874.1:16516-101643 GCA_003012365.1 Medauroidea extradentata
GGAAAAAAATTAGCTCATCTAGTTTTCCCGTAATGTCACTTCAAAGTCAAAATTTGCATATTTTTACTTCATACAAAACTTGAAAACCAGTAAATATAATGAAATGGAAAAAATCTCATCAAAACTACACGTCACCGTCTACGGCTTGAAGCATATACAAACACATTATAACATATTTCTGTGTTTAAAATAAATTTCTTAAAGTACCAAAAAAATTTAAATTTTGAAATTTTTTATTTAACATAAACGTTTTTTGTAACGGGTTTTAAATGCTACAGGCCATAGACAGTAACGCGTAGGTTTGATATGATTTTTTTCATTTCTTTATGTTAACTGGTTTTCAAGTTTTGTATGAAGTAAAAATACGCAAATTTTGACTTTGAAGTGCCATAACAGGAAAACTAGATGAGCTAATTTTTTTCCGTTAGAGGTATATGTACTCTCAAGTAATGTGTACAAAACTAACACTATTTCATACAAATATAAAATTATGTTTTTTCCCCACTTGAACAACCTTAAGGTATCCTAAAAAACCAGAGCTGGATCCTCTACTGGCTGCAGCATGTATCAAACGTATGTAAGGAAGCGCATTAACTACGAAGACTGCGTGTTACGTAAGTTGTCAGCAGCGGATTACCAGACTACAAAATGTCTGGTGTACGTGTGAGTGTTAAATCTAACCTACAAAGCGTTGATAACCGGTAATACTTTTTCCTGTCTCGCCGAAGAGCATGAAAACGTTTCATCAATAATAGTTGTTCATTCTATTCGGTCGCTGAGGTCACGGTACAGCTCCCACCAAGAAGCTATAAACACAGATGTGGTCAATACAAATTGTCCTCTGTTCCCTCCCTCCTTCGCCCTCACCCCCTCCCTGCCCCTGGAGTTATTCAGTCGGTGGAGTGACTGTATGGGGAGCGTGGAAGCAGTTCGATCCCAGACGTCGGCAAGTGCTTATTTTAGATCGTGAGTACGCCGATGTGTTCCACCGTGGCTCTTGACGTGCCAGCATGAGTGTGATACCCAGAGGTAGAGGCACCAGTATTTCGCGTATTCATCTGGCAACAGTCTAGACTTCTCAGTTCTATACGTGTACCGGCTGAAGACGAATATCCGTTGACTTCTAGCAGTGCAAAGGTGTACCACGTGCTATCCCCACGACTTGTTTCCTTATTTACAACTAGAGACCTGCAAAATTCGCGTTATCATTTGGTAGCAGACTAAACTTCACTTTCCTATACATAACAGAGCATAATCTGAGATACAATTGGCCACGAACTTTTATGTGTTGTCATTTACGTGTGTTACGTCTGTACAGAGATTGGCCTCTCTACCGTGTAAGTATTCTCCGCGGTAAGTCACAATAATATCGGCCAGCGGGAGACGTCGAACGAGCTTATAGTTACTTGAAGTCTAGTCAGCTGTCAGAACATAACGCGAATTTTGCATGTCTCTATTTATAACTGGCTTGCAGTCGTCAAACGTGTGTTAAAACTGCTCTCGTCTAATCACAGAAGGAGTGAAGTATACGTTATTGACGTTCAACCTGACGTAGGATCAATACGCGAAATAATCGTGCCTCTACCCAGAGGTCAAGGATAGGGGCGGGAAAATTTCGTGTTATTTTCTGCCACCAGACTAGACTCCAAACGACTGTAGTCTAATTCGATTGCTCCTGTTGGCGACAGTGTCGTATCCTGTCGTGCAGAATGATTCTGTCCAGTAATTAAAAGTTTCATGACAGTGTTCAATCCCCTGGAAAGTGGCCACAGAAGTAAGTTACATTACACATATTCTTGTAGCCTATAGAATCACATATTGTATAGTAACATGTACAGGAGAGTGAAGTCTATTCTGCCATAGAATAATAACGTGGCTTTTGCAGGTCTCTCACCACGGACGGCCTTGTCCTCACTGTCTCCACTCGATCATAGAACAGCTAATGACGCAGAAGCAAAACTACCATACTTGTGAGGCGAGCTCTAGCCGCTCGAACCACCAACATGGCGACATTGGCTAGTATTACGACGAGAAGTTGTCTGCAAATCACTTTAGAAAGTGGCCTGACCAATCGGAATTTCAGAACGACACACAGCCTTTCAGACACAATGTACGTGTCTAGAGTCTCCCGTAGCCAATAACCGACCGAGTTCAATTTCATTAAAGCTACCGCCCCGCAGTTTCAATTCTGTACATACATATATATTTGGTGTCTTGCCGCACAACTTTGAAACTTCTACACAAGGGTTGAAATAGGAAATCAATATTAGAATTTATTTATTTTCAATGGATCAGTTTTAAACATAGCATTTGAAGATTCCTGCAACGTAGAAAAGTTTGTATTTTGGTATTTTTAAAGTTTAAATTTATAAAACGTGATTGAAAAAAATAACTTAATATAATTTATGTTATAATATTTTATTAGAAATTTTACGGTTTTTTTTATTACTTGAAAGAGATAATTGGTCAATTGAGAATAAATAAATGTTAACATTGGTTAGCTATTCAAACTCTGTGCCTGCAAGGTTGGAGGGCAGATTTTAAACAAACCCACACTTGTTGGCTTTCATGACAAGCCAGAAGTTGCAGGAGCTCTTGACACCAGAAACAACCACTAATTTTTGTTATTAATAATATGTCATCAAATTGATACATTGCTGTACGTGGACATCTGCAGTATTGCTTCACGGCCATGTGTAGCAAATATTTATATGTGCACGTAATATAGTGAAATAAGTTGGTGCAAAATTCTTATCACAAAAATAAGCGGTTCGAACGAAAGTTTTTTTTTTAATTAGTAATATTTACAAGTCTCAGCATTTATGATTTGATTATTTGGTTAAACTGCTTTGCTTAAATATTTGTTACTATTATTATGTTTTATCAAATACAACACTAACTAATAATTAGTACTGTTATCGTAATCGTTGTAGAAATCGTTGTAAAAAACATCGAGTTGTAAATTCCGTGTAAACGTGCGCAGTTACATAGTAGTTCTACAATGGGACGCAGCAAACCGCAGTGTGTGTACACGCACACACAACACAGGTTGTTTCTTAACTAATGTTACAATCATTTTAACAAATTGTAATTTTTTTAGAAGAGGATAATTTATGAATTTTATAAACAACATAACATGTACTTTTTGTGCGTCTGAAATTATTATAACAGTATTGAAAAATGTTTTATTTATTTCACTGAATTAGATAAAGTGTTACTACCCCCAAGACAATTATAAGCAATGGTCGCAAAATCGTATTTTCATAATACAGCATAAAAATAAATAAATGAAACCTATGAAAATTTATGTACTTTTTTTAATTTACTTCAGAAAAGTAATATTGTTTTAAGTTCAGTGGAGTTTTTCTCCAAATAAAAAATAAAACATTATAAAAATGCTGCAAAAGCATACTTGTAAAATGTATCGAGTCGCGCCTACGTTCCTTGCAGTTAATTTGACTGGACTTTGCGACATGCTTTTAAAACACTGCATCACAGGTTGCATATTCCTGAGAGCACGGCGCATGTACAAACCGATAATTCCTTGCGGCAGTAACGTTTCGCCTTTTTTGCCTACATGTCAGGCGTTGCATTATTGTCACAGCAACAGTAGTTCGCATTTTTCTGGTAAACTATGCGTTCTAGAAGCTTGCAACAAGACGACCTTTTTTGTTCCTAACGATGTACTGCTCAAATGAACCACATGGAATTTTCACAAAACCTGACGGCAAAGTAATTTTATGCAATTTTAGGGTCACCATCTCTATTATTTTCATCAAAGAGGAATGTTTGAAGGCTGAGTTTTTTACGTGTTAAATATCTCAATAACACTTAACATTGGTTTTGTACTATGTAGGCCTACGCTATTTTTTATTTTTCAAAATATAAAAAAAATGGTTATTTATGGCTAATTATTGACTTAATACAATTTTCTTTACTGGCCAAGTTTATATAATGTTTAATTTTAAAAAATTTAGACTTGATATCAAAAACAATTTTTAACACGTCTACGTAATTGTTTTACGATACCAGCTTCCATAAAAATAGTTTTTTTTTTTTTTTTCAAAACAGCATGAAGAGGAGACCGTTACCTTAAATATGTGCCAGCTTGATCGTGTACAGTTTCCAATAAGGATTCACAGCTGTGATATATCAGTGAAGATATGTCAGTGAAACTGTAAGTACTCCTACATTAACTCCAATGAAGCCATTTTCACTTTCTCGACAGTAGAGCACACGAGCCGGCCAGTGATATGAGAAGCGATTACAGAGATGCTCGTCCTTGAGGAGAGAAGCCATGGGACGTGGGTAGTCCTGTGAGATCCGTCAGTGGCGAGGACTTGCCCCAACACACAGCAGAGCGCATTGTTCGCACAGATGTTTAAATGCTACGACGTCTCTAGCAGGACGTTACCAACTTGTCTGTGCGGGACTCGGGCACAGTTGTTTCGGATTAATTAATTGTATTGTACTAGCTATGTACTTCCTCCTTCCTCTCTCTCTAGAGGAGATCTCTCTCTAGAGGAGAGCGGGCGAGCAGAAGATACCGGAGGTTGGAAGGCCGGCACAAGAAGATTACACGCACATAAAAGGACGCGAGCGTATTCCACGGCTTTGTTTTCAAGGGATTACCCGGCCGAGTACAAAGGAGGTGGCCGGAATAATTTACCCGAAATCTGCATCGCGCAGGGTACGTTTCATTAAAATACCTGAGAAACACGGGACTTTCCTGTACGCGACGGAAGATGGAATCCTGTGCTCTCACTCGCTGGGGAATTTTAGCCGGGGTCGTTAGTGCCAGGGTTTAGCGGTTACACTCGTTTTCGATCAAACGGAACGCAACGTAGTTCATTTCACGTTGAATACACGAGCTTTAATTTTGTCTTTTTTCTGTGTTTTTTTACGTGATTAAAACTTTTCCATACAAACGGCAGCGTTTTAATCCACGCTGTTCATTATGGATCAGCGAAAAGCCCGGAAATGTTGTTTTCAGTTGTAAAATATGTGCAAGGTTTTTTTCTGATACGATGCCTTTAAGTTAATCGTTAGGGCTGGAAGCGCTCCAAGTTACGACGCGGATGTTAAATATTGAGGAAATCATTTCATAAAACACAGACAGTAAACATTAACTATGTGATATTTATAAGTAAACGTGGCTATTTTATGAACGTGTTTTATTTAAGTATGAGATGTGGTTTCTATATATATGATTCATTGGAGCATATTTACATATATTAAAACATCAAGTACATACGAAAAAGAATTTTGCTGTTTGCGTATTGTTCTCTTTCCAATACTTCAAATGCGAATTGGTGGAATTTCCCTGTTATTTTATTTTTAACAAGTTAGCCTTACTTGTTTGTTTAACCCAATCACCATATTTTTTATTTAAAATTTTACATCTGATTGCAATGAACAACATGGCGTACCTCTCAGTAAAATATGAGTTTCGTTCTTTAAAGTTAGGTTAATAAAAAGTAACAAGTTTCTTTGCCCCATTTCGTGGTAGATATATAAACGCTGAAAACATTAATTATTTTCTCTTTTTTCGAAGTCGCTATGGTAAAATACTCAATGATAATCCTAGATAATGGTATTTGCCAACTTTATGAGTAAATATTTATCCAAATTTACTTATTCGTTACACGTGATCTCTTGCGCCGCAGTTAAATGCACGAGGTTCCGGCGTCAGAGATTGTGCCTCAAAAGTTCGTAACATTGAAAACAATTTTGTTTAAAACGTTGGCTAAAACTATTTTCTAGGATTGCTATTGTTTAATTTTCGCAAATTGGCTTCAAGAAACCTACAGTTATAGATTAATGCTTTTAGCGTTGAATTATGTACCACGCCCTCTTAAGAGAGTGCATTTAATTGAAGATAGTTAATAATTGAATGACTGTAACAACTTTGTTGGCTACGAGCGATGGACAGCCGCAAAACCAAGATAGAAATATTCGATAAGCAACGGGGCAGTCGACACTTCAGGACGTAGTATCATAATAACTACGACTGTCTCATCGATACTCTCGGAAACAATTTTAGCCATTTGAGACTATTTATCGAACAAGTTACCATGTGCACAATCGTTGTTGTAATATTTTCTTAGTTGGTAACAATTTAATAAAATAATTTACCATATCAAAATAACTAAACCAAATATATCCTACTTACCCAGCTTTCTTGTCTGGTCATGTTTAAAAAAATATATATACATATATATACACGATAGGATATAAACTGTGGGGAGAAACATTTTCTCATGATTAGTGACCTGCAAAATGCGCGTTATTATTCAAGAGCATGCTAGACTTCACTCGCCTGTACACACCACTATATAACGTGTTATTCCACTGGCCACTAGCCTTTTTGTGATGTCATTTACGTGTGACTTCTCTACAGGAGCTTGGACACTCTGAAACTTTCAATTATAGGACAGACTTATTATCCGCGTTAGGACACGATATTGTCCGCCAACGGGAGACATCGAACGAAACTACAGACGTTTGGAATCTAGTCTGCAGAAAATAACGAGAATTTTATACTTTACCACTCAAAACATTTCTTGTAGGAAATGTGAATTTAAAATTTAGGTATTATATAATGGTAGTAAGCATATTTTAGTACGTTTTTAGTAATGGCACTTTCACCAGAAGCCTCAACCCCATTATTTATTAATGTTGATAAGTAAGAATGCGTAGTACAGGTCAAATTCTTCTTGACTGAAACACCTGAATGCCTGTAACCATTCATTTATGTTGATTGTGAAGAAGAAGACACGAAAACAAAGAATCAAAAGCATACAGAAACAACACATATTTATACCGGAATGGATCATAGTCGTTGATACGAATGGTAAATAAAAAATTGCAGCAAAAAACGGATGTGGACTACGATGGAAATAAAAATGACAAAGGATACGAATGAACGTGAACACACGCGGGACAGCAAAGAGAAAACAAACGAAAGTATCAGTCTTTCTTCGACGACAACAGCACATCCGTTTGTGTCTGTTGCATTCGCTCGATGTCCACGTCCGCTTTTGTTGCCATTTTTCATACACCTTTTCTTTCGTCTTTCTACTTACAACGACTATATTCCGTTCATGAATTAATAGTATTATTGTTTTATTTTATTTGCATGTCCTCTTCGGGATACAACTGTTTCCCTATTCGGAAATGTATTTATGTTATATGTTTGTTCACAACAGGTAATAATGTTTTTATTTTGTTGCTTTTTCTTTTATTATGGAGTTTTTTTCTGCAATATGGCAATGGTTTATACGTCTACTTAAGTAATTACGTTTATTCGCTTTATTCCAGCAAAATAAATACCAGAAACGGAGATTTATTTAAAACACTATCATTTCCTACATACCCGTGATTTTGTTTGACTATAAAGCTATCCTATGTTTTATACAAGGAAACATCTCTGTAATTTTTACCAAAAATATTTACAATGCATTCTCAAAGGTGTCCGAGTTGCATTTATGTGAAACCGAAGGGAATCGTAGTAAAATAAGAGTGACCTAAGCTGTAGTGAAAATAAAGTTTGGGTGTAGAGCATGTGTTTACTGATGTTTTTTATTCCATGTTGTCTGTATTATCACATCTTAAGGCCGTCTGGCGAACGCATTTCACGCTTTCGAAGCCTAGAAGCGCGGAAGCGATAAGGACGACACAGTACAGGAATCATGCCTCACCCTAGCCTCTAGACGCAAGTCACTGAATTGGCGTGTAGTTTTCTCGCTAACAACTATCCTCTGTTAGACATTCAGAAGTTATCCTATCACTTTATGACGTAACACTGATATAAAAGTGAGTCGAACTCGCTTGTACTTTTTCAAATATTCTGAACAAATTTTTCATGCCTAAAATTAACCGTAAAACCACTTATTTTCGCCATTTTCGGCTGCAAGGGGAAAAAGTCTCGTACAGTAAAGAAGGAACAGAAAGAATATTCTCGCGTGTTAAGTCCTTATATGTCATTACTAAACAGACGTCATTTACCTATACGCGGTTCGGGGTAAAGTGAGCATTCAAAAAAGCCCTGCTAAAGTTCTATTTTCAGCCAATTCGTATCTTTCCATGCGTAACGGCAAACGACGGGACATATGTAACCTCTCTGGATACATCACTTAATTTTTGCGCGTGTGAGATAAATTGTACAGTCAGTATTATTCGATAGAGTTTAATGAATAAAGTATATTAATTATATAACATTCAACTAAGTCCATTACGTTTGATTTTGTTTCTATATTGTTGCATTTAAATGGGAAAACATGCGGAACTATATTGTGTAATGTCGTTGCCAAGCATGCAAGCAGCAAGACAACTGTAGTTTATGTTGGATTATATGCAGTAACGGTTAGTTATATTTTTCAAAGGTTCAATATTTAGTGCTCGCTTAATCCCGAATGACCTACATGTTGAGTAATTTTCGAATAAACTTGTGTAGGCTGAAGCTCTGTACATTGCTCGGTGTTCTGTACATTACAGTAGATCACATCTGGTTTCCCATAAAACGTGTGATGCAGGTCGTTCGAGATAAAGTTAGCACTAGAGATTTAAACCTTTGAATAAAATCACTAGCCGTTATTGCGTGAATTTTAACATTAACAGTAGTTATCTTTCTCCTTGTATGTTTAGCAGCGATTTGTCGAATATAATTCCGTGTGTTTTTTTTTTCTATTTAAATACAAGAATACTTAAGTAAAATCAAATGAAGTCGATCTAGATTGATTTTTGTATAATTAATAAATATATTTTTATCAAAATGTATAGACTCGAGCCGACTCCACTGTTATCTAGCACGCGAACATCAAGCGACGTGTCCATAGACGTTAGACATTTCCCGTCGATAGCCGTTACTCGCGGAAAGATACGAATTGACTGAAAACACAAATTTAGCAGGGCTTTTCTGAGTGCTCGCTTTGTCCCGAACCACATTTACGTGTAGTTTTGGGCGGGAATTTTCTTCACACACTGAATTTGTGAACCATTTACGCTAACTCTGAGACCTAACACCTGAAGAGCTACATTTTCGCTGCGTCGGCGTTTATTTCTTGGTCGTCTCCTTGCGAGCGTAGACTGCGGGAGAGAATATTGTTATTCTTGACTAAAACAACGCGAGCTGTGCCCCAGGAAAATACGACGGACGCACAATCATATTTCCTGCGACTCGTGGGAAGCCCAAACAACCACTACTCGGTGTGTTTGCTCCCCCGTGAAAGCATTCCGTGTCAATTGACGCGCTCCGTCTGCCTTCAACTGTTTTGTTTGTCTAGCGTCGCGTGTCGCGAGACGGCAAACACAGCTTCCCGAGGTTATTAAACACAAACAAGACTTCCCTCAGGGCCATCTTGTCATGTACCCCTCCCCTCAACTAACCACACTTCCTCTCTACACAGTACAAACACTGCCGCCACGGCTCTACAACTGACTTAACTACTACTGAAGAAGACCACATTCGCTGCTAAGTAATAAGTGCTTCAAACGATTTTTACACGAGAGCTGTTAGTGCTCAAGTCAAGCACGTTTAAGTGCTGCAAGCGTAAAGTGAGCATCAGAACTTCGTTTTGAGTTAAGTATAATTTGTCTGAAGTACAGTATACGTAGTCTGACAGTGAATGTCATAAACAGGGTGACTTTGATCCTGCTGGCTGACTTTGACCCACTTAGAATGTTGTCGTTAAGTGAAGGAAAGTCAAACATTAAGTATCAATCAATCTAATATACAGTATTTAACCTTATGGCTCTAGTTATCTTTTTCTTTATCAAATAACTCCAATACTTATATGTTTACAATGCCAAAGTTACTATACATGGTCAAAGTAACATCGGCTTATGATAACCGTTGATTCCTAGTCGTTGTTTCAGTAACTATGGTATAGTATCCGGATTATATATATTTTATTTATTTATTTACACACACACACACACACACACACATATATATATATATATATATATATATATATATATATATATATATATATATATATATATAGGCAGGTCACTATAAGGAGAGCACTTTTGAAGACTGGGTTACTTTATTCTTTCCCTGCCAATTGTAATTTCCTGCCATATTTAAATTAAGCACGTGACACTGTAAACGTAATACGGCCATAACCTTAAAAATTGGAATTCTACTTAGTTCCATGACAATTATTGGAGAAATATATTTCACTCTTTTGAATGTAGTAGTAGAACCATAATTCCTCTTTCAGTTATTATAAACAATGAAGTGTTTATATGCCCAAGTGCCAAAATTAACCTGGTTGTGAAATAATATTGCAACTAATTCACATGTTGCCCTGGTGATGTTTTAGTTCGTTTAGTAAACATATATTATTTTTTAAATTTAGGCTATACGTCAGTGAAACATTATTGTATGCTAATTTCAAAAATGTTCCAATCCTTAAAGTTTGTATTCTTACAAATAGCTACTTTTGTCTTGGGACAGCATTACTTTGACAGTAAGATATCTCCTTCAGTAATATACAAAGTATGTAGTATCGTAATCAAAAGATAATCTCTAAAGTCACGACAAAATGTATCTGGAAATTATTGTCCTACACTAAAGGTTCTTCAAATGTGCTTTCTTTACCGCGAACCTCCTATGTTTTCTGAGTTTCCGCAACAGTCTAATAAAATATAAAGTGGCAATTTTTCGAGATAAATGTGAATTAACATAGTACAAAGCAGACTGAAGTTTAAGGCTTGCAGGCGTACATACAGCCTATGTGGTAGGCCTACATATTATAACGTCACACCAACATCACGTGCAGCGTATAAGTTTTGCAGATGTTTCGACACACGGTTTGTTTAGTGACAAGCATTCTGACCAGGCACTGAGGTACAAAGCTCTACCCCAGAAGTTTTCAGAGTTATTGTATTCTTTAACTATCATGTAGCTTCAGTAAAGTACATGCTAAGTCATCGTTTAACTTGTGTCTATAAGTTTACCAAGGCATTAGAAATTAAAAACTGAAGTACAATTCAAGACGCGTTCATACTACACTGTGGTTACGTTATGTACACCTTAAGTTGAAGTTCTGTCTTACCTTCCCCTAACCTCTTGAGCTTTTGAAAACGCCTTAGGTCTCCCAGTGTGTGGCAATTTGTATCCGTACCTCGGGCTACATAGAAGTGGTGAGTTTTACTGTCGCTGTATGTCCAACTCATGGTGGTTGGCTTGACCTGGTTAATTAACTTTGTAAGATGGAGTATTTAGGTGGGCCGACTTGATAAGTCCTGCTGATGCCAACATAGCACCAGAAATACTAATTCTCCGGTAAAACGTGGAAGAATTATTTTTTATCCCGGCACAAAGAAACCTATAGCTGTACAGGATGAGTTAGGACGGGGTGTGTTAAATTTAGCGTGGTGATAGCTTACGAAAAAGTAAGCGGAAAATGTGTTTGCAACTTCTCCGTAAAGTGAATTACAGCGGGAGTAAAGCTGCCTAATAAACCGAGTACATAATTTTATTTCTTCGGATGTACTATAAAATACCGCTTAATATTATTCAACGAAATCGTGGGTAGTGTCAAAACAATGGAAGACAAATAAGTTATTTATTTAATTTAAATAAGTAACATATTACTGTCGATTACCCCAAAATATTCACTTTATGGACAATTAAAACAAATAATTTACGACGTAGGGCCTACTTCATCTTAAGCTATCAGCACGCAAAACTAACGCACTCCATCCTGCCTCATCCGGTAAGTAAAAAAAAGAATGTCGAATGGATTTGCTCTTACTGTACGGTAATTGTACATAGAATACCATATTTTATCTTGTTTCTCATTCAAGGATTACTTATTTGCTATCTACTTCGTGTAGCAACACATCATATTCCGTCGATGCTATTACATCTCACCTCGTCTAGTCCTCGGACTGCCAGAACTACAGTTCTCTGCTGTCTGTGGACGTTAAAACCAGCTTTAATCAGCGAGTGCCTTCCCACACATCCATGACGACCCTGCACGCAAGCTGGAACAACCTGCACATTTCCATACAAAGCTCTGCAACTGTAACGACTGAAACTTATTTTATTATTGCAGCGACTGAACGTTATTGTTTCATCAGTCAGTAGCAGCTGTTTGATTTACGCCTATGTTAATAACACTTCGTTAGTCAGAATCGCTTCAGAACAAGTGCGCAAAAAATTACTACATGTGTTGCACAAAAACACTGATAAGTAGTTAACGAGGCAGCAGATGATGGAAACTGGAGGACGATTTTTTTCGTATATTTTAGCTGATTAAAAATATTTTAGTATGTATAAAGATCTAACTTCGCAGAGCTCTTGTGTTTGAGAATGTTAAGCCAGTATTTGCAGAATAAATTATGGAACTCGTGTATGTGATGAAGAGGGTAATCAATATGACAAGCCATTAGTAAATCCATACTCGTAAATGCTGCCTGTCACGTACCTTCAGAGAGCATCAAATTGGTGACTCTTAGCGCCTGTAAGTAGGCAATCACGCACATGGTATGCCTGTTTGTTGCAATGTTTGCAAGCGGAACAGCAGATATGCATGCCTTGCTGAGAGCAAATATGAAGATCTGTTTCACATCGCAAACGTAAGATTACTCCGAAAAGTAAAAGAGCTGGTGTCATGTCGGTTTTATCGGTCACATTACCTGGTTTTCTCTATCACCAGGATACGTCTAAGTGCCTGCAAGATATTCAAGGATTCCAGAATGTAAAGAACGCAAGAGAGGCCTCTGTTTTATCTACTTGTTGCATATTTTACTAAACGTAATTACAGCAGCAGATTTTTGCAAGCAATTTTCTTGGTTTATCATATACATGGTGTTGCAAAATTGCTAGACAATATTTTGGGGAGACAGTCCTCACGTAAACAGAAACAAAATGTCTTGTAAACAAAGGCCCTTAAACGGCCCAGTACTGTACTACAGGTCTCATGTCTTTCAGTGCAGTCTCGATCATGATGCTCTGGAATGCTACCTGCTACATCCGACGAACGCCTAACTTCCAAATCATACGACTATTCTATTTGCCAATAATGGCTGCAATGGTATTCCACAGTTACACGTTCCAACCCACGCGCTATGCACTAAACATCATGCTCTCTGTACTGTAGTGCATAAATGGTGAATTTTGGAACAATTATCACAAACGTCGCATCTGTTGTCGCCGAAGAGAACCTGATATCCTCGTCTGTGTTGTTTTCGTTGTGCTGTCCTACAATCTTTTCTGTCGCTGTGTTCATTTGTGTTGTCCTCGTCGTTTTTTGCCCGTCATCGTTGTCCTGTTCATGTACTTTGTTCTGTCTGTTTTTTTTTTTTTGTCTCTATTATCATATACTGACTATATTCCTATTCTGGAATTATTTATGTGTGTGTTGACAACGACCATATCTGGTCTTATTTAATTAATTTTTTCGTAATTTTGTTGCATTTTTTATTTTCTTTGTGTTTTTACGTATTTGTGGGTTTATCTGCGACTTGGCAACATTCGCAAGCAATGGCGTATATCCATGAATACTCATCTTCTAAAATATTTCTTGTTCTTCTAGATGAGGACATTATTCTTCGAAAATACTGGCATGCAGTTTTGTAACACACTGTAATATTTGTTTCGTGCTTCTCGCTTAAATATTTTGAAGACAGTGTATTCAGTTTAACGTGATCTGTGGTGTTTGTTATGTCTACTGTTTACAATTTTTTCGCACCACGTGGCGTGTTTAGTCTACAGACAGTATTTTACCCTGCTCTAATCTCATTACTATTCAAAATCGTCTGTACGGGCTAAATGTTGCTACGCAGATACAATGTTTAAGTACACTATCATAATGGACGGATGTAGATCTTCTTGCGTGGAACTCTCACGCCTGCGTTACGGGTTGAGTTCAATTAACAAACCTGTAACATCTGCACGGAACAACTGTAAACCTGCCATCAGACTAGTGATAACATCGACTTGTAACTGTGAGAACGGGGCACTTTGTTGGGAAGACAGTCTTGGTATTGCAACATCTGCAAATCAACACAGATAATTTGTAACAAATGTTGTCTACTAATAGGCGTTGTTCAACACAATTCCGATGCACTCTTTTAATGATGAACTACGTAGCAAACATGGGTTATGCTCGTTAATTAACGATTTTCTCATTTATTAATTTTAACTTCATAGATATTCCTTGTGTATTTAATCAAATATGCGAACCATAAAGCTTCAGTTTCATATCGGTAGTATTATGTGGCGATAAATTACCTGTAAACTAATTAAGAAACATGGATGATACCATAAGTAAACGTTCTATACTTCCATTTACTTATCGCAAATAAAATTGTGTTTCTTGAAGAAAGTTTGAAACATATATTGTGGTTTACATGTGCAGCAATATCTATCAGAGTAATGTGTTGAATGAGTGAAGACATATTAGCCATCTCTTAACAGGTAGGTCTTAAACGTTGGTGTGGATGACATAAGGTAAGTGTGGAGTAAAGACAGAATGTAAAGGCAGGTTGAACAGGAGTGCTCTGGGAAATCCCACCGGAATACAGCGACGTCTGCTACTCTTCCCAAAAGTGAAAATCGGGAGCGATCCACTAGGAATCGAACCTAAATAGCCATTGTGGCAGGCGAGAGGTCGGACCACTACACCTGTGCTACCCTTTATTAATTTAAGAACGACTTCTGTTAGATCTGCTTCATAACCAGTTCATATTGGACTTCCGCTGTACGTATGTTGAAATCTGATCCGTAGAAACATACAAAATGCACGTTATTGTTAGTTGTCAGACTAGCCTCCACTGATATATACATACTATTCATACACAATCAGTAATTTCAAAGCTCACCAGTCTTTGTATGTATTAGACTGATTTACAAGCTACTCACTCTACCGATGAACTTTTAATTATTGTCTCAAACTGTTCCCCGCAACAATCCACTACATTGTTGGTCAGTGGAAGAATGAATGAGTGAGATATTTTGGTCAGCGCTGCACATCGAGCGCTGGTGAATGATGACATAAGGTGAATATGGGGCGGTGGCGAATTGAAATTGGCTGGGGGAAATAGGAGATCCCCGAGAAAACCCGCCGACCAACGGCATTGTCCGGCACGATTCTCCAATGCGAAAATCCAGGGACCGACACCGGCGCACAGTGGAAGACGTCGAGAAAACAAACAACAGCTTGTAGTCTAGTCTAGCAGTGTCCATTGTCTACTGACTAGTATATTGTCGAGGGACCATCTTCTTTTGGTGAGGAGACTTCTGCACCAGTTTGTTGCAGTGCCTTATAAGCATTTCTGCAACTCTGCTTAGTTATCAGTGAATGGATGTTTTTAATTCTTACACACAGAATGAACTGTTTGTGGTGGCCATAAAATATTTTGTCGAATTTTTTGTTTTGTAGTCACTTCAAAACTATACTGAGGCCAATAAACATTTTTGAGGTCCTTACAAAAGTTTGGTAAGCACCATAATGCCAAAATATGTTGTGGTGACCAAGAAGATTTTTTTCCCAGTGCACGTCTCAACTAATTTACTACACATCACAGACGCGTGGTAGCGCAGTAATCTTTTTATGCCAAGTGTCTTTCCACAGAGACACACTGTCAATGACAATAAAGCAGAACTGCCCAAGTGAACGCAATGAATTAAAACGAGTAGATCTAGAAATTTTTCTCGCGAAAATCAGGGGTCCATGGTGATCGGTCAAGGGAAAAGCTTCATTCGTTTCTTTATTGTATAGTATTTTACATCAAACATTGTGTCTATACAGTTTTGGGTATCAAGGTCGTGTAGGCCAGACCCAACAGTCATATTGGAACTTGTCACTCAGCTTTATATTCACTGGGTGTTATCCAAGTGTTAGACAGTTTTGCCCCAATATAGGCAGAAAGGGTTTTGGTTCTTATTTACTTCCTTGTTAATAGCGTGAAATGTGTTGCGTATACTGACTGAGGTTTCGTAAGTGTAGGGTAGTAAATGACATACAGTCTTCCTTTAGTCAGCAGAGATTTTTCGTCCGGTATCTTTAACTAGTCCAGGAGTGCACCCGTGTCTCGTGGACACGTGATTTGCTGTGTCCAGGGACTGATTTCGGAGTAAGAATTTCGTTAAGGTATGTTTTTTTGTTAACATTTATTAATATGGAGGGTGAAACATCCAAAAATGTACAATACAGATAGGCTGCGAGGAAGGGAGCGAAATATTGGTTGAAAGTATTCCATATTTTGTTATATATAAACTATTAACGTAAGTAAAGAAGTTTTCGCAGTAACCAGCTGTTCCAAACGAACTATTTATGCTCTTAGGAAGAAACAACAGCAACATGGTACCTCTGACTAACCTGTATGTTGAAACCAAAAATGAAAGTCAAACGAAATTCCGTTAATTAAATAGAAGGCCATAATCTATAATTTCTGTTCTTTGTGCGAAATTTATTGATATTATTATTATTATTTTGGTTTATTGAAATGCATTAGTATTATATTTACTTCAAACAGATTATATAAATTTCATTTTACATAACAATATGGGTAATAATTTGGTTCAGTGTAATAATAAAATACACAATACAGACTACACATTTATAGAATATAAAACTAAAGTTATGGGCGTTTACACAGATCAAGTTAAACTGAATAGAACGTGTAAATATGATAAGAAAAAAAATGGCATCAGAATGTTTCGTACTTAAGAATTTAGAGACAGTTTAAAATGAAGACGACATGAAAATGATCTACAGTTCTTTGTTTGAGACTTTCTTAAGATACTACATCATATTCTGGGGAAATCTACTCACGCAAAAATAGCTTTTAGTCTTCAAAAATTTGTTGTGAGAATTTGATGTAACGGTAATTGTTGTTATACTGTGTGTGTAATCAACTGTGGTCAGCAGGATTAAATAAATCAATCACATACCAAAACTACAGCAAACAGAAAATAAATCTGTCACCCAGTTTGTATGCAAGGTTTTTACTGTGTTCAATACTTTTTTTAAGACAAAAAATTTCTTTGGTTTTGACGAAATTTGTGTTAAGTATATAATGAGCTTCAACTTAATGTTATTGCTTCGAAAGAACAATATAATCATAGTAAAACTAATTTCAACAATACTGACAGACAAATTTTTCGTATCTGCTTTCGTTTAAACTTGAAAATTAAGTGTCACAAAAGTAGTGGAAATGAATCTCAGTCACTTGGTACTCTTGTGTTTCACAAAATTTGCACTTTACATGTAATTTTAGCAAAAGTAAATAATGACAAAACAACACGACTTTCCAGTTTGTACGTGACATCAAGTATTCCATCATCGATTTCATAATCATCAACATTACCCTAACCACACTCTTGTGTTCAGACAGACACTTCTCCTATTGACGAAATCTCATTTTTTATCGGGAGTAGCTATAATGATAAACAGGTAGCCTATGTGACAATAATTATTTGTTTACAAATTTCTTATTACTACTAATTTAAAGTACTTATACCAGTACAGTATGTACACTGTTTACAATATTTTAAGTAATATAAAAATGTAATTAGATACGGGAGATTCCCAAGAAAATCCACTGACCAACGGGAACGTCCTGCATGATTCCCACAAGCAAAAATCCTGGTTAATCAACTCAGGAATCGATCATAGGTTGCCTTGGCAGTAGGAAATTTCTCTAGTCCCTGCGCCAACGAATCTCCTTGGAACCATTATCTTCAGGTGTCTGCCTTGCTGTGTTGCTTCTTAGTAAGCTATGCAAAGAGAGCCCTCAATGTCGAGGAAACCTTCGAGTAAGCAATCTTGTGAGTTGTATATCCTCGAAAATTTACCAGGCAACGTGAGCACAATTTTACAGGGGACGAGCTAAGTCAGGCCTGTGCAGAGTATGTGATTATCGGGTGGATAAATATTGTGAAAATCGCAACATTCATCCTTGCCATCGCGTTTTGCTTATATGTGTAGCGCCTTGCACGATTTGAGGATTATTATGTAATTGTTTGAATACGAATCACAAATATACAGTAGCAGCAAACATACCATGCGTTCTCATTGGCCTAGTCAGACGAGGACAAACTATTAACGAAAGAACGTCAGATATATATATATATATATATATATATATATATATATATATGTGTGTGTGTGTGTGTGTGTATACATGTTATATTGTAGTCAAGCAAATAGCCAAATTTCACGGCGGTAAAACGGTGTCCCTATTTACGTTTTTTTTTATGGCAACTAAATTTATACGATCTCTTTCCTCACAAAAATGTACCGACGAATTCGTATGAATTTTATTTATTTCTTGAGAGATTATTAGGAAAATACAAAGGTAGGGTCTTCGACATGTTAGCTACAACTTGTTGTCATAATATAATCGTTTCCTCACTAGAGACTGGGGAAATTCGCGAGTTCACATACCTGCAGACTAGACTTCAAGAATGTCTGTGTATTCCAGCAGACATCTGCTGCTCATCGATTGCTCGCCGACATTGTGATACCACACCATTGGGCCTGTATTTAGTTGCTTCGGTATTGTTGGTTCAGCGCCCCTCAGGAGATGTCAAGTAAGTAGGGACCCTTATTTTTCGCGAAAATAATTTTGCCCCACTTTGTTTCAGTGCCTTACGTGCACATCTACAATTCTGCTTCACGGTTATTGGCAGCATATCTTTGTTCAGACACGTCTCCCATTTGACTGCACCTACTAAAGTAAGACAATTGTGGCACCATACATCTGTGATTAGATTGAAACCCAAGACAAATGAGAGTTAAAATATCATAACTGACCGTGAAGCAGAGCTGCAGATGTGCACGTAAGACATTGAAACCAATCAATGTAAAAACCTTTTCGCCATAAAATCGGGCTCTACAAATAACTAGGGCTAGGAATATTTCGCGAGTTCAACGTCCAACGTGCTAGAATCTATTATCTTGTATACACCGAAGCCCTATTATTTGTCCATTACCTGCTACTCATTCAGACAACAGTTAATGAACGAATAGACGAGGCTTGAGTGTGCATAGGACATTGGATTCTAGCATGCAGGTCATTGAACTCGCGAATATTTCCTAGCCCTACAGATAAGTCAAGTACTAATTGTAATTGTCACATAAACTTACAGAAGAAAACGCGAATTTTTCAGGTCTCTAGTCATTGCTTTGAATTGTCTGTTGGCAAAACTTGGCGAGCGTAAACGGAGTTATAAAGCGCGTGGGCACTAAGGATTACTCTTAATCGTTCACCACTCGACATATCGCCTCTAAGTGCAAGGCTCTCATTTATCTCCTGACTTTCCACCAGCGACTCGCGCGAGCTCTGAAGTTTGACTAAAGAAAAAAGAATCAGCTAAACATGTTTCCTGATTAAACACATGCACGGGAAAAATATTATGTGGCAGCTACAAAACATTTTGTAAGCCTATTTTTCCTGAAAAATTTATTTTGTGGTCACCACAAAAACATTTTGCTGACACCACTAAAATATTGTAACCACCATAAAATGTTTTTGTGGTTACTACAAAATAATTTTGCAGGGAAGACTTTCCACAAAAATCTTCTTTCAATGTGGCTATTTTCGTACTCAAAAATAAGACATGCAGTGAATCTTGTATTTGGTCACGGAGCTTTTGATCAGAGGTGGTGGAAAATCGCGAGACTCTTTACTGCCAGCATATTCTGCAAATCAGTGTAGCGTTATGAGTCTTGTACAATTGAAAGGGGTCTAACAAATTCACTCTTTCTTCTGGGTTCAGGCTATATTTGAAAGACCAAAAAAGTTAGTGTGACTGTTACAATTAGTACTTGACTTTTATGACATCTCCTGAGGGGCGATGTACCAATAATATCGAAACAATTAAACACAGGCCGAATCACTTGGTATGACAGTGTCAGCAAGCTGACGTCTGCTTGAATACACAGATATTCTGTAAGTCCAGTCTGCAGGTATGTGAACTCGCGAATATCTCCGACCTCTAATAATTGGATGACGGTTATGTTACATGAAGAGACCCAGAAATTTCGCGAATTCATATGAGAAGTCACTAGATTTCAAACTTCTGTACACGTTTATTACTTTAGCGATCGGGTCACTGTTGTTGAAATTCTTCCTCGAGGACTGTGAACCAAAAGAATGAAAACAATTGTTGACTACCGAGGCTATCTTGTCAGTTATAACCGACCACTCGCAGGAGCAGCAAGCAATAAACAAGTTGCAGAGGACAGAATGTACACAGGGCTGTGGAATCCGCCCGGTAGGTCGTCGAACCCGCTACATTTCCTGGTGTCTAGTTATATGGCCGGAGCTCTAGTTATACGGGTTAGATGTTTACGGAGGAATCACAGACGTTCATTGTAGCGCACCAGAATTAGGATGGCCCAGTCGAAATAAAGGACTCGCCAGTAACAAAACAAACGTCAGAAATGAATACAAAATACTGAAGCCTAAGAAACAGGCAACTGTTCCCGCGATAGATCACCATCCCTACTTGTGTTCTTTTGTTTCAAACGCCACAAACAATGCCTAGAAACACTGGAAAATCGCGAAAATATTTAACATAGTCTCCAATAAACTGTAGTATCTCAATCGTGACACGCGTGAACAGTTTTCTGGCAAATAACACACGTTCTGCGTTTAAATATACAGTTCTAATTGGGCCTGTTGAAGAGGGACACAGTGCTTTATATAAACAATAACTAGAGACACTGGTAAGTCGCGGGAAAAGTTGATTGTTTGCTAGGCTCCAACATACTATGTATAACATTGAAGGTTTTGCACCCATATTGGCTATTGTTTATATGACGCACCGTGTCCCTCTTCAACAGACCCTATTAGAACTGAACAGTTGTAACACAGAACGTATGTGGTTTGTCAGAAAACTGTTCACACGTGTCACGATTGAGATACTACAGTTTATTGGAGACCATGTTAAATATTTTCGCGATTTTCCAGCGTCTCTAACAATAACCAATATAAGTGCAATACCTTCAGTGTTATACATAGCATTTTGGAGCCTAGCAAACAATCAACTTTTCCCGCGATTTACCAGTGTCTCTAACAATGCCTGTCTCTTTCAGTAATATGTTTTCCGTCAAAACCTCAGCGACGCACTTGTATATCTAGCGAGTTGAAGAGTCCCCAACAGTCGGCTCGTTCAGAAAAGGTTATCAACGAAGCAGGTTCTCGCCCGAGGTAAATAAACCCCTAGGTCATCTGTCCGTGCGTGCGTCATACTGAAGTTGTCATTGATTCCACTCTCCCTCTCCCGCCCTCTCTTCCCCGCCATTAGACTAGCAGGATCCATCCTATCCTTCCTCCCCTCAGCAGAGCACGGCGTCAGCAGTGACGTCACGTCCATCGACTCCAATTGAAAAATTAATAACGTCGAGAGACTCGCACGCACGCAGGACTGGCCTCAATAACGTTTAATAGTTCTCCTGCCCTCCTCCCCTCCTCCCTCGATCCACCAATTACTCCGGGCGGCGCAGGGTTGCGTAACCCAGATTTAAGGATGCGGCCAATAATAGAAGCGACGAGTGTTGTGGCGCGAGCCGTGCACCGACTCGCGGAAGCAAATAATCTCTTATCAAGGTCTCTGTCGCCCCATTACTTCTGAGTAGGATTTACGCCTGCGTCAGGCCGTGGGCGTCGTGCCCCACTAAACAGCGGTCGAGTGCGTCAGGACCCTGCCGATGTTCGCTGGCATCTGGTCGACTGTTGCAAGACTAGCTCGATCATACTGACTGCTGTACACATGCAGTTTCACAGTTGAAGCAAGAAGGGAAGGCGAGATACACGTGACAGTCTTCACGGCAACGGTGTACGGCCATATTTGATCTACAGTATTTTCCCCAATTTCTCAAAGTATATTAACAGTTTTGCCATTGCATCATCTAAATGTTAGTCTACTGTGCTTTTCTACCTTGCTAGATAACAGATTACTTCCATTTTATCTTCCAATAATATGGGAGTCATTTATTATCTAGCAATGTAAAAAGATGTAGTAGCCTAGCATTTAGAGAAATCTTGATAGCTTTAGGAATGATTGCAGCGGGTAAAATCATCTAAAGTAATGATGGCTGTGCACTATTGCCCTTGGGGGAGTGCTAGATGTAAAATTTTATTTATCGATTTTCTGCAATAACTTCTCTTTTAAAATGTTTTTGGTAATTGTGGCAATGTTCAGGCATAGAAGATATCTGTGATGAATTTTGAATATCACAATAGTGTTACATGTTCATCTTATATTGGACTAGTTATCATTCTTGATAGTTAATCTATAGTGCCCTTGCAATGATTCTGCATGACAAATTAATGAAAGATTCCGTAATTATTGATGCCAGCCAGTTTACCAAGAATGTATCGTATGTCTTGTCAAAGAAAAAATTTTGATAATACTACTTTATTAAATGTCGTGGCTCGAAAACTAAAATATAAGAAAATTTGTCTTACGCTCCCTCTTAAAGGCTCGGTTTACCTTGGAGATCTGGTGACGGCAAATATAGGGATTTGCATGTCAAAATATAGGCCTGTCTCCTTTCTCAATATCACTTTCGGACAAAACAATTGTATGCACTGAGAAGAGGAAATCATTGCTAAAGGAATGAAAACGAGAAGAAAATATGAGTAACTGTTTTATTGGCATTAAAATACTACTTATATATTCATAGTTCTCGCGATATTGTAAATACTAACCTATAAATTTCTACAGCAAAGTGGGCTGCCCCAAGGTGAACAGAAAAGTAAAAATTTTTAATTTTGAGCTTCAAACGGTTTTTGCAGTTGGAATGTATGACTAACTGAAGCATTATTAAATACATACGCTGTTTGGGGATATGATGTTACTGAAGGTCCCTGCATACGTACTTTGCAACCTCAGTAGTCAGTGCTAGCATAAATTAATCCTCAGTAGGCCTTTTTTTTTTTTTCATATGTGACTTTTCCAAACATAATAGTATATCTCCCGTAGTACGTGTTAAGGAGTTTTCCTGTAAACGAAATTTAAAAAAAAAATAATAACTCATATTATTTTCTTAAGATATAGTTTTTTATTTCATTTTAAATATGAAGTAATAAAAATAAAACATTCGCGAACTGTTTCGTGAGGTAATGTTCTGCCAGAATAATTTTTCCCACCACATTCGAAATAAGGTTCACCGATAAGCATCTTCTAAACGGTTCCAAAAAATCACACTCCGTGTGGCATGCGTGGCAGTCGTGTTGTAAAGACAAACTTGTCATATCTAATGCGACCCATGACGATATAGTGGATAGATCACTTGCCTCCCATCATGACGATCCGAGTTCGATTCACGGCGGGGAACGAGGCAAACATTGTCGCTGGCTGGCGAGTTTTCTCGTGGCACTCCCGTTACTTCAGCACTAGCAGTCTGTCATTACTGTGCTATGAAGTCTGATTCAAGTCATTCCTCAAAGTTCAGCGGATGAATGCGTGCACCCAGTTTATAAGTCTGTCATATCAGGGACGTGTGCCCTGTCCTCGGAGTAGCCGACCTTCCCATTTTACTACTTTTTTATTACATCAGGCAAATTATTGGCGAGTCGTTTCCGTTTCGTCTTTGACGTGGCGTTGTCTTCGGGATTATCGCATTCCAGCAAAAAAAAATATTTTTAACATAGTTGGCATTTGTCGTAGTGTTCGTGATTGTTCCCGTAAATATTATTTGTGAACAGTTATCCTTACATGGTTTATGAGGTTGGGATTTCGATTATGTATCTTTGTCTCCAACATAATATTCGCGTCCACAGTGCGCATTACAGATGTGCAACGTAGTTCACAGTCAATTACCGAATATCTAGTTATGCGTTGTAAAATATTTAGTTCAGCAAGAACATAGTACTTAGTAAAACGTTAGAAAATACTCTATATATTGTACACAAGAATCAAACTTGATGGTAGCAACTATAAGTAAGATCCATAGTTTTAAAATTTTACTTAGCTTAAAACTGGAAAATTTACATAACTTAAATAATAATAAATTTAGAAAGCTCAGTTGGCAAGGCAGCTTTTTTTTACTCTGAATTTGAATGTAGCTGATAATTATATATCACTGAATTGAAAAATAATAAAATTAATTAATGTTAATTTTAGGAATAATTACGTTTGATGTGCAATAAAATTAAGCAGCAACATTTATTTTTGACATTAGGCTAATATTTAAATCTGGTTGACCAACGCAATTTGTTTTCTCAGCAATTTGCAAAAGATTTACGTCATAGAACGTCTTCAAGATACATAACTTTTGACCATGGAGGTAGGCGTATACAGGAGATGGCATGAAGTCGACGGTTTAGGCCAATTTTACGCGAACAAAGCGTTATTGTTGATCACGGTCTTCCTCTTAGACAGTATTGTTGACCAACACAAACAACTCTCAGTCGGTGTTTACGAAAACGTAGCAAGTATAATATACTTGATAGTATTGGTCACTTGGTCAGACCTACCCAGTCGTTAGATGGCTAACAGTTTTTTCCGACCGCACATAAAGTCGAAAGTAGCATGTGCAGCAAAATTTGCAGAAGCGATATATTTCAGTCGCCGAGCGACCTATTTTATATGACCAGGTTAGAACAGTGCAGAATATCCTTCTGCTCTGTAGTATAATATACAATTGCGTACTAGTAATGTCTATTCTATCGAGTAGATCGAGTAAGGTTTTCATAAACGCCTAGTATGATATTGATACTGTTGGTTGAACATAATATTTGAATGAAAATGCGGTTACGTGTGTTGCATTCGTGTGTAAAGAGCGATCAGGTAAGGGAAAGAAATCTGTTACTGTTACATTTCATGGGTGAAAATGCCATGTTTCATATTTGCATAATGTGAATTATGTCATTAAACAAAAGTTATGGTTTATGTAGGTAAACCTAGCGAACTAACGTGCAAATACGGCCGCATGTATTATTTACATACGCATGTGTTCGTCACTGTTGATATGCAGCTGCTTAGTAATGGCAATAAAACGAACACATTTGCACACAAAATGTTAAATAAATGGCAGAAACTAGCATAAATGTATTAAGCACTGTTAGCCAAACAATGGTTTCCATGCACATCAGTAGGTGATGTCGTTACTTACAAATTTGTGTTTCAAAACGCAATCATGTTGTTAAGTTCACATTTTATTGCAAATTTTTGTTCTCCAATCAACGTAAACTAAGATGAACACGGTATATTTGTCATCCGATATATCATTTGTACTTTATTGTTCTTCAAAATTCGTGAAAAATACACTGGCTCTCATGGCGCAAACAGTTTTTATGAGCAACAGTGACCACGTGTCAGTATAATGCATAATCTTTCGTGCAACAATGACTCAAATACTGTACACAGACGTCAAGTGTTTGCCTGCGCATTATATGGCATAGCTACCCCTGCTTTTGACATACGCGAAAACTTCTAAGGATAATTTATGGAAAATTGTTAATGCTTAAAATATAAAATTAATTATACATATGACAAATAAATAACTTTTGTGTGCCAACATGCTCACAGCACATCAGAGTGTGATTTTTTTATTTCTATCAGAAATACGTTACTAACCGTAGTCGAATTATTGCATTTTGATTAGCAATACATTTAAGATAGATATAAGTGCACGCGAAAAAGATATTACCTATTATGGTATTTCTAAAATTTCGTAGTTTTGGTTTGAAATTCTGGTATATACAAAATCGTCAAAAATGACTCTCTCAAGCAAATGTTGCGATAGAGGAGTACACAGAACTTCGTTACTGAGCCGTGGTCGATATAATGATACGATCACCTCTTTAAAGTATAATAAGGAAACTGCATGGCGAAAAGTGTATTCGCCGGTTCAGTGCGTTGAGCATAGAGGCGATAAGAGACTTGATATTCGTGTCAGAGTCGACTTATCACACCCTCGTGTTTGGTTCTCAGTCGCAATAAAAAGCCTCAAGTTAGCGATTGCCTTAGAATAAATTATTCTGAAGTGTAATTTTCAGTTGCGTGGGGAACTGTATTCGAATGTAATCACACATTGGCTATAAATAGAGCCCACGATGTTTGGTGAAAATAATTCTGCAAGAGTTTGCTTCAATGCCTTGCGTGCACATCTACAGCTATGCTATATGGTTATTGGCAGAATGTAGGCGTGGCTCATTTGACTGTGCCAACAGGAACAAGGTTACTGCGACACCACACGTCTGTGATTTGTGGGTGGAACCATAAGATGCTGAGAGTTAAAAACAGCCAATCACTGGCCATGAAGCAGAGCTGCGTATGTGTACACAAGGCATTGAAACAAATTGTTGCAGAATTCTTTTCACCAAAAATCGTGGGCTCTAGCTATAAACTGATGTGCAATGTTTACTGATGCCCAAACACAACGTCAATATGCTGTTCGATGCGAGTACACGTCAGTAAAAAGACTCTACGAAAGCCACGTAATCGCGTATGCCTTTAAAACTGAACTTAACGTGTTTACATATTACTAGAGGCAATGGTTGTTGGTGAGAAGAATTACGGTACATTTATTCCAGCGCCTCGCGTGTACATCTGCAGCTCAGCTTCATGGTCTGTGATTGGCTGTTTTTAACTGTCAACATATTTAGGCTCTACCCGCTAATCGTAGACGTAATTCTCACTGGTCCAGTCAAATAAATGACGCCTGTGCACAAGTACACACGCTGCTAATAACTATCAAGCCTGCAGATGTGAACGTGAGGCATTGGAACAAAACGTTGCACAATTCTTTTCACCAAAAACCTCCAGCTCTACAGTACATATTACACAAAGTGCTGTCGTTAAATATTATTAACTTCAACAGTTACGGCTAGATACGTGAAAATTCGCGTTTTTTTTCCCTCAAGCTATAATTTCAGCAACTGTAAGTTCGTGCCACATTCACAATTGGGCCGTGACTTATTTGACACTTGCTGTAAGTCGCTTAGCCAATAGTACAGAAGCAACTAAATACATGCCCATATCACTGCGTCATCGAGCAGTCAGTGAGCAGATAATGTCTGCTTGAATACACACATGTTCTTGGAGCCCAGCCTAGACGTCAGAGAACCCGCGAATTTTTCAGGTCTCTAGTTGCGGCCTATAATTAGAGACGTGCAAAATTCGCGTTATCATTTGGTAGCAGACTAAACTTCACTTTCCTATACAGAACAGAGCATAATTTGCGATTCAATTGGCCATGAACTTTATGTGTTGACATTTACGTGTGTTACGTATTTACATATATTAGCCTCTCTACTGTGTAAGCATTCTCCGCGGCAAGTCACGACAATATCGGCCAACGGGAGACGTCGTACGATCCTATAGTCACTTGGAGTCGAGCCAACTGTCAGAAAATAACGCGAATTTTGCATGTCTCTACCTATAATATGTGTGTATGTATTATATATATAAGTGTGTGTGTGTGTGTATGTGTGCTGTCTAAAACAAACGCATAATGAGTACAAAACGCGAATCTTGGGTTAAATTGAATGGTGTTATGCAGAAGGCATCCAAGCCACAAATGTAAAGGACGGACAAAAAATAAGTTCCTGAAATATTATACATTAATACTTCAGTAGCTAAGCAACCAAACTCAAGCAGATATAGGTTATTTGAAAATTATATGTATTAATTAACAAAATAACAAATGACATTCAAGTAACAATTGTTTGTGTTCTACTTTATGAAATGTAGGATGGTCTCTTTCTGCATAACGTCACTCAATTGGAGACGAAAATGTTAGTGGCTAAATATTGTATGATAACATATTATATGCACAAAGCGGCAACATAGCACTGTGCGCTCCACAGATATCTTACTAATCTTACTACTACCACAGAATATGTAGGAATACAGAAGTGAAATAGCCGGCAGGACGGCGAACTCAGTCACACACGCCAGCAACATGGCGTCACTGGCCAGCAACATGGCGGAGACGCCTACCGCCAATCAGTGCAAGGCGGCTGCCCTGATAGCCGGCAGCCAGGCCAACAGGAAACCTGCATTAAGGGCGCGGTCTACCGCAATTTTCACCAGCATTATTTTATTATTTATTTACCAGATATTTTTTGTCTTATTTTAGACACAAAATGTGACTAAATTTGGCTCTCGTGAAATTTTTTTATCTCTCGTAGTTTTCGCGTAATGGTTTGCTAAAGTCATATTTTGCATGTTTCCGTTTTAACGACTACACTAAAACCAACAGATGTACCAAACTAAAAAAAAATCACAGTAGATAAAAACATTGCAGGCTACAATGTCATGCTCATAAAATTAAAGAATTAAAATTATTTGTATTTTTAAAAAAATTATTGAATTTTTTAAATTTTTATTTTCAGTTTCGCCATTTTTTTTATATTCAGATAATTTTTAATCTTTAATTTTATGTGCATGTTATTGTAGCCTGTAATGTACTTATGCAAACATACACGGGGCTGCAACCAACAGCCTCGGACAGCCAATAAGCGGCGAAGTTCGCCTATATCAAACGAGCCGCCACGTCATGTCGTGTCTGTATTACTATCTAGTCTGTGCTACTATAGTACTGTTCTGATCTGCATATTATGGGTCCAGGTTAACATCCCGAGCAGTCCAAACATGATTCTTCGTTTACTTGACGTAACATACATAAAATAGCACCTGGAAGTGGAGCGCAAGAGGGGACTATCTCCGTCCAGTGTTGCCACAATTTACAAGTAAAATCACGTTGTACAACATCTGCCACTTACATTTTCATCCCCAATTTATCCCAAGATGTGCGTGGTGTGTTTATTACTAGGGGCCCGAAAAATTCGCGTTTTCTTTGAGGCACAAGGTATAATTCCAGCGACTGTAAGTTCGCGCCACTTTCAGAATTGTCAGTTGACTTATTTGACACCTTGAAGCAGCCGAGCCAATAATAACAATGCAACTAAATGCAGCAGCAGTTCACATTGTCAGCGAGCAGCCAATGAACAGCTGTTGTTGCTTGAACACACATATATTCTTGGAGGCTATCCTACAGGTCAGCGAACCCACGAATTTTTCCCGTCTATACTGCATTTGTTTCTGGACTCGCACACAGATATCAATATTCAACTATAATGCTATAAAACTGGATGAATTTTTCGGGCGGTTGTGACTGTCGAACGACGTTGGGTTCAATTACGTCTTCTGCCTGTACACGTCTTACTTAATACATAATTCTTCACGGTATTCTGTAGCAATTTGCCCCGCAACACACCCTACCTGAACGGGATTCATATTGGAAATAAGCTGCTAAATGCCCTAATCTATGGCCTGTGACGCCTTCGTGTAGAATTGCCAAAAACAACCTGCGTCTGAGTGTTTCAAAAGCTACGTTTCTAGCGCTCGTGTGGAATTGTCCTTACACCTTGATCTCCCATTCGGGAGGACCAGGGTCCGATTCCCAGCTCCGGCTATCCCTATTACTTATGACCGTGGTTTCCCGAAATAGGATCAGGTGAATCATTGTATAATTCCTTAAGGGTGTTCACGTTGCAGAAATTCATATTCGCACGACATAGTCTTCGTTTTATACACGTTACTTGTGACTACATTTTACACTTGTAAAATTTTTTTAGTTCAAGTTATTTTCCCATAGCGGCATGTCAAAAACAAAATTTGAAGGTTAGGAGGAACACAGGAATAACAAAAAAGAAGTGACTTACTCGGATGAAATAATTTATACTTAAATGAGATATAATGGACCGTATGCTAAAACATTTTAAAACACATGGGAATTTCACTGTGTGTTTTTAAATATATTAGCATACGGCCCAAAATATGTAATTTCAGTTAAAACGATTTCATTCTAGTAAGGCACTTGGTCTTTGTTAGTCCTATATTCCCGTAACTTGCAAATTTTTACTTTGTCGTGCCGCTATGGGAAGACTATGACAGGAAAAAAATTTTCACAAGCGGAAAATGTAGTCACAAGTAACGTCTATAAACAGGGGCGTCATTTGGGGCTACAGGGGGGTGGGCAAATGCCCCCCCCCCCTGGATTTAGAATTTTATGTGTATAAATATATTTTTTGTATTTTTAAATATAAATAATGCTAACTTAAGCACATAAAACTGAAGTTTTATTATTAAAGTATCTAATAAATACGTGCTTAGGTAATAAAAAAACATGCAACAAGGTTACTGTTGCCAGAAAACAAAATCTTGCCCCCCCCCCCCTAGAAAAACCTGAAATGACGCCCCTGTCTATAAAACGAACAATATGCCGTAAAATATAAAATTATCCACTTTTGCCACCTTTAACGAAGTATATAACAGTATCCTCTCCTAGTTCCTGTCCTTGCGTGAAGGTTTGTATAACTGTCTCTAATGACCTTGATGAAGCCGCAACTCTTATTACACTACGCAGTTCTATCAAATATTTGGTTCTATTCACAGACAAGTGCTCTGTCAGTCAAGATGGCTGCCACACTAGTAGGACCAGGTGGCTGTGGGAAATACTGTATCCCATCTACTCTTCCACCGATGCACCAATGACGAGTCACGTCCCAAGTGAGTGGTACATTCACAACATGAGAACAATGCCTTTTTCATTTGCGTTGACAGACGCACTTCGATACACATACAAAAATATTCGAAACTAGTATGTATCTGACCCATTAAATATTTGCTGGACGAACAGTATGAAACTCGTCAAATATTGGATTTGTTGTTACAAGAAAATTTACTGTATATTTAACGAGAATTTAAAATGCCAGGCAAATACAAAAATGATTGATTCAATCGTCACATGCTGGTTCGGCCATATGCAAATTACAATAATTGACTGTAAAAGTCATTCGGAATAAAGTGAGCACTAAAGATTTAACCTTTGGAAAAAGAAATTACTAGCCGTTACTGCATATTAGGCAACATTAACAATAGTTACATTATTGTTTGTATGGTTGGTAACGAATCATTGCATGTAGTTCCGTGTATTTTCCTATTTTAATACAGCATTAGTGAAAGAACATAAGATGTAATCGACCTCTCTGTATACGATATGCTTTAAAATATTTATTTACGCTTTTATTGTCATACCTACTAACTGTGCAATTTTACTTCATTAGCGGCGGCACAAAGTGATGCAACCGCCCGCTGAATTCAAAACAGCCGTTGACACATGCCGCTAACGCTCCCGCCACAGACGTAGTTCAAAATTCCTCCGACAGGTGTCATCAGAGTTAAGTTATCGCCGCTTCGGCTTCGCTTCGCTTGCTTGAAAGCGAGTTGAATCAGCTCAGGAGTGTGTTTGTCCGTTGCGTAATAAGTAGAGATGATGGTTTATCGCGGGAAAACTTGACTATTTGCTAGACTTCAACATACGCTCAGCTTATGAAAAGATAACTGGCTTTCGCTTGTACGTGGAGCTACTGCCCTATTTGATTGAGCCAATAAGAATGCCGCTATTTTAATATTTGATGCCTGTTATTGGTCTGCAGACAGCTACGGTATGTCAGTGGTTTCAAGGCTATGTTGGTGCAAAAATTTTTCGCGATATACCATCATCTCTAGTAATAAGGGTTTCTGATGAACATATTCATAAACAGTTACTTCTAATACTTTTGAATATCATTGCTAATCTGTTATGTTATACGATTGCCAGCCAGAGCATGTGGAAATAGAAGTAACATTTCTTTTTTTCTGTTCCACGCCTTAAGAAAATCTTTTTTTATTATTATTATTTTTGTAAATTGCGTCGTCGTTCATGGCAGTATGCTGAACGAAACTTGAATTCTTGAATTGCGTGTGTCGTGTGTGTTTATAGTGGCGGTTTTTTGAATTACAAATTAATATACTACGCATGCATTTACGAGATAAGTTACGGCAACTGTGTGTGTCGTAACCAATTAGAGTCGATGAAGAGAAAACAGTGTCATAAAACGTTAACTCGGAGGTATTTATATATAAGTATAGCATATATACAGCGCCCGTTCATTTGATGAGAAGATGTTGCAGATAACATTTATCGGAACAGTGTAATGCAATTGTACGAGCCTATGTAAATAAAAGCACGTGGCAATGTTTATGGTTACATGCAGCGGAAAGATATAAACAGGCGGAAAATAGAAAAAAATCACGGCTTTTTTGAGTGCTCACTTTATCCCGGATCACCTTATACCAAACTTTGTGTAAGACATTAATATAGGTGAGTGGTGCCCTCGTACTTACGATCATAGTGCCTTATAGACACGAGCACTTTGTGTTTCAGTTTGGAACTAACGGTATCTGGCAGGTGAACTTCAGAACATTTACAACGATGTATTCTGGAGGTTGCGTGTTTTATCTGGACTTGTGACGTTGAGTGAAACTTACTCTGTCTCACCGAATACCTGAAAAGGTAGAGATGTAGTGCAACCTAGAGTCCTGAATACTAATCACTGCTACTTAGCAAAGCGTAGTTGTACGATCCGTAACCGGCAAGTCATGAAAAAAATCCTCTGCACTGTCACAGAAAAATTCAGGAAACTAACAGTAAAACGTGTTATCACGAGAGACACTCAAAATTGTGAAAACTGCTAAAATTACACAATTATCGTACTCATTATTTGATAAACGGTATTTCGCTGCTTTAATACTGATTCAAACAGATTCGGACACTTATTATTTTTCACAGACCCTCCAGTCTGTAGTTTACTGTCTAAATTTCCAGCCAACAAGTATCGTAAATAAGGTCGGCTTACTGACACCATTCATTCAGTTAATGTTATCTAAAGCTAAGCAAGTCGTCACCGACTCTCAGAGTGGGCGAAATATTGTCGTAAAGGTAACTGCACTCTGTTCTTCTTGACAACACAGACATCGGAAAGGATTTTACGAATCAATACAAGACTGAAGATCTGTTTGTACTACAAAATGCGACTCTCTCAGTTAAGAACATTTTGAGTCAGATGCCGAAACACGGCGTGGATAAAACAAACGACACGTGTCGTGTACTTCATGACGGACGAATGTCATATTAAACAGGCCAGTACCGCCAAAGACGTATTTGCATGTGTCAGCTTTCTATCTTCATACACGTACGTACTGACCTACCAGTGTTACATCATCTTCAGTCCGACCTCAGCTGCTTGCCTGAAAACTAATTATGAGTTCATATCATCAATAAAAAACTAAAGAATCATTTTTGTCGAAAAATTATATATTTAATAGTTTCTCACATCTTCCATTTGAGTTACACGGAAAATATTTGCTCCGTCCGATTTCAAGTTTTATGTCTCGAGCGAACCTTGTTTAGGGTACAATTCCGTATCTTTTCTGGTTGTTTAGGTTGATGGCTGACCTTGGAACCTTGGTGGAAACAAGGATAACGATATACAATTCTGCGCGGTTCAGTCGCTTTTTAAGACATCTCTGTCGGAGTAAACCAATTTAATGCACTTATATTTCTACAGGAATTACAATGTGGGATGTAAATTATGCGTGGCGGTTTCCGATTATTTGTTTTAAACGAAACTACTTATTAGCTCACAGTTTTCAGAGTATTGAGATTATAAAGCAGCCTTGAAGATTCTAGAACAACGTGGCTCACATCGAAATGAACGCAAGTCAGTGGTAGCCGTGTCGTAGGCATACATGTAGGTTCAACAGATACCGAGACACGGATAATTTAACTGAACATGTAATTCCCTAAACTTGTTCCTGCCAGGAGACTGGTGTAGGCAGACAAACAAAGGAAGTGACACAGTAAAAACACTTTCGTTGCTATAAATACATGTTTTTTCAGATATGAGCCACTACAAATTTACTCAGCCGTGAAGAAATTTTTGGTTTAAAAGATTTAGTAATGGTAACAAAAACTGGGTTAATGTTAACATAATTTATTTCAATCTTTGTGATGAAGGCAGTTGTGTTTTTTTTAAACAAGAGCCTTATGTTAAAAAAATAATTACGTTTGCTGTAAAGAAACTTATATTATTTTCAAAGCAAACTTTTTTTAATACGGAATGTGACATAAAATCTCAGTTTTTCATATTTGCGTTGCTGTAGGACAAGATTTCGCAAGCTTGCCTTCACGGCACAGGTGCTTTGCAGTAGACCATATTTAAAGAAAAATTTGTTGTGGAAACTAAAAGTTTTTTTTTTACTGTGAAGTGAAATAGATGGATATAAACCACCTACTACGCTTTATTCTTGCTCCCGAATTAGCTGTTTCTCATTTTACTCACGTGAACGAGTATATTATTTTCTCTCTTTATCTGTACCAGTGATGTCAAATATATGCAATGTCACAATAAACTGCTGTTGAATGACGAATGAAATGAAATGTTTTACTGTCCTCACTGGAAACAAGCAGAGAAGTGACAACATTGCAGTACTCTGATCGGACATGAAACCAGTAGCAAGCGAACTCATGTATTAAAGACATATCACCGTGTTAATTTAATGAAGTCCTTATCTTTACTGAAAGTGTCTTGAAGGAACATTATATTTAGAGATGATGGTATATCGCGAACATTTGTTGTGCCAACGTACCCTTGAAAGTACTGTAGTTTCTTGTGGCATGTGTTATTGGGTCATATACTTCTGGCACAACGTAGCTGTCTGCAGACCAATAATAGACACCAAATATTACAACAGCGGTATTCTTAGTCGAATAAGGAAACAGCTCTACGCACAAGGGAAAGCCAATAATTATATTTCATAAGTTGAACGTGCTGTGAAACCCAGCAAACAGACAAGTTTTCCCTAGGTGAACCATCGTCTCTAATTATGTACTTTAGGGAAAAAAACGAATTTTTGCTATGGGGTTGGTACTAAACGTTATGGTAGAACAAACTCCGTCATCTTTAAATTTATCTAATTATTTTATCTAACATTTGTTTTTGAACTAATTTCGTAGATTTTTTATTTTGATAGACTGTTTAACATGAATTGGTGGACAGTTTTAAAAAATATCACTGAAGGGATCTGTATTGTACACAGGTGGCTGCTTCTCAACTTCGCATATAAATTGTTCCGTGTCAAACATGTCTGTTGGAAAAACATGATATATTTATCAGTATTTTCACTACACCACTGGGGCCTTACTCACGTTTTAACTGCTTATGAACACCCGTGTAGATTGCGCAACGTTCCGAGCATTGGCGTCGCTAACACATCTTCCACGTTAGAAGCGCTGACGGTGTAGATAACGCCATCTTGAATAGCGTTTGAAGCGCCCGTCTAGCCGTGTTGATGCCTTCTCCATTCATTTACGTTATGATCGTCACATCGGCGTCAGCTCACGTTCCAAAGTGCTGTACAAGCACTACGTTTCTAGCGCCATTGTAGAATAATCCTTCCCGTTACGTTGACTCTCCCGTGTTCCGCTCGCATGGACACCCCTGGCACCAGTTTGTTCTCTGTGAGCATATCCGTAAGTGAAGGTAGACTGTATATCAGTGTTGCCCAATGTTTATAGACGTTTCCATCTTGGACAAAGCAGTAACCGCGTTAACACTCGTATACAGTACCTACTTGAGCAGGCCAATACACCATGCATTCACGCTCGCCTTGCCTGGTAGTATGTTATAGTAGAGACGACCTGTTTAATATGTTTGCCTCTGGAATTCATTTACGGGAGAAGTTTCTGATGTCCTCAATAATTAATGTGTGACATCACAAAGCCAGGTTGAAAGTGCCGTTCTTCCTTTTTTTAATTCGGTTGTTTAAACTCACTAATGCATATACCTCTCTAGTAAAATACAGTACCTTGCAACTAACTTATTTATCTATGATTGGCCTATATAAACCAATAATTAGGACGTCATAAGTAAAATAATAATTTTAATTCATAAACAGATTCTTGACATTTTAAAGTCATCAATTAGTACGTAAATGAAAATTGCTGACAAGCTATGAATATATTTGTGTGATGTTACGACACTATACTTGTATATTTGTAGTAATTTCAGTGAAAATAATGTAATTACTTGTAAATGGAAAACTCCACATGAGAGGCGAGACCCAGCCTTAAAGCATGGGCCCGAGTTTCTTCGCATTTAACGTCAATTATTTTTTAAAACATAAATGGGAGCCGTTAACGTAAAATTGCTTCGTAACTTTGGTATGCCTTGATTAAACTGCATACTCTAATTTTGTCGAGTCAGAAGACTGCAAAATAGTTGCTAACTAGGTAATTAACGAAATTTCCTTTTAATTGATGAATTAGCTATACTCATCATACAGTTTGTTTCGAAAAATTACATTGAATAGTAAAACCAATTTACAAAAAAAGTTACGAAGTAATTTTACGATATTGACTCTCGTATTGTTTTAAAAAATATGTCTCTCGAAAGCCGAGAAACTCGGGTCCAAGCCCTTAAGGCACTCACCTACAACGAGCTTCAGATGCACTGTATTGTGTTGTTCGTAAATACTACTTTTTACGAAACTATTCCACGTGCAGATTGTGTCATTGAACGAAAAGAAAACACAGTTCGGACAAGGACGTAATGTCGTTGTTAATGCACCGTGCGCATTAAAACACTAATTCAGAGCCCACCGACTTAGCTAAAAAAACTACCTTTCAAACTGCCGTACTTAAGGGGCCTCTCCACCTGCGCTTAAAATGCGTTGCACGTTCATTAGAAACATCATTTTCGGGTCCCTCAAAATTGCCAAAAATGGCTTTTCCATACTGCTGTACTATATGGTAAAATAACAACCTGATTCGAAAAATACAACTATAGAAACAAACGTTAAACTTTGAACTACGTTACCCATATTAATGTGGCCATCGCTTAAAGTCCCATAGGAAAAAGGCTAATAGTGAAGCACTGCACACTATCGGCAACCCTACCCCTCCTGCCTCACACTCACAAACGCAGCCTATCTAGGGAGGACCCTTAAAAACAGTCTAACTGGATGTACGTGAAACTCAGATAGAAACATGCACTGAACTATGCTACAGTCATTTCACAAATACAATTGTATGATCACAGCTTGAAGTCCCATAGCAAATACGAGCGGGTAAATATGGAGCGGCGATGATCTTACACGCTAGTTCTTGGTTCTTTATGGCGATGCGGTATTTGATGCGCTCTTCAAGGTCGCCCTTATATTTCCGCCACTTCTGAGCCTCTAACGCGTGTCCCATTGTTGCTAGAACAACACAGCGTGCTATAAACCTAGCATGTATGCTACCCTGGCCCACTGCATCCCCAGACTTAACCTCCATAGATCAAGTATTGGATCTGGTGTGACCATACCTGACATCTAGCCTAGTCCCAGCAACGACCTTCGCCCAGCTACACTGGGAAATATAGATACAGGGAGTGTGATATACCATAACAGAGAGAGTTTCAGCGACCACAGAATTGAACATGTGTAGTTATTCTGAGTGGCTACACGGCTTTGCAATTGTGTGTCGTATATCTTTAATTTAACATAGGATCAACGAAATACACAAGGGTTAAGTGAACATACTAAGTAGTAAAGGGATATCAAGATTAACGAACTTCGCAAAATATTTCCCCAAATATGTCACGTCAAGCTAAAAATATGAAACGGTCGCCATTAAAAAAAAATGAACACATGATAAAAGAAATACACAAAAGTCAAGTCAGCTTTGAATGTAATATTTGTGTTCCACGTTTGATCAAATTCAGGAAAATATTTCCTCAGATATGTCATGTTATGCTAAGCAAATAAAAATGGCTGCCATTATTAAACTATGAGCACAGGATGAACGAAGTACACAAAGGTCAAGTCGACTTTGTATGTAGTATATATGTACCAAGTTTGATGAAACTCCGAAATTTTTTTTCCCTTAGATATGTAATTCTATGCCAAAATATCAACATGGCCGCCATTTTGAAAACATGAGGATAATATGATTTAAATACACAAACACACTAAAGAAAATCAGCTTTGTATGTAGTATATGTGTGCCGAGTTTGATGAAATCACTAAAAATATTTCCTCAGATGTCGTGCTATGTTAAAAATATCAACATGACCACCATTTTGAAAACGTGAACATAGTTTGTTATAATTACACAAAAGTAAAGTCAGCTTAGTGTGTAGTATATGTATACCGAGTTTGATGAAATTCGATTAATTATTTCCCTACATATGGCATACTATCATTAAAAAAATATTAAAATGGCCGCCATTTTGAAACTGCCAGTACTGCATGAAAAAAATGCATAAAATTAAATTCATCTTACTAGGTTCTTCATGTGTACCGAGTTTGATGAAATTGTAAAATACGGTTCCTTAGATATCTAGCTTGATAGGAAAATGTTCAAATGGCCGCAATTTTGAAAATATAAACAGTGAATAAGCGAAATAGTATATAAAAGTCAAGTTAGGTTACTCAGTACTATTTGTATACAAAATTTGATAAAATTCTCTCCACTGGTTCATAAGCTTGTAAAAAAAAAAGGGGAGGGGGGTACACAGACGCACACACAGGCACACATCCAGGAAGGTCATCTCATAAATCTACTTTTCCTTCGGAAAGTGGGCTGATAAAAAGTAACATATAATATGACCTCAGAATTAAACTTTTGAGTGCGGTACAATGTACAAACTTTGATTGTTACTTAGGTTAAATGGTTTATATTTAAAAGTGAAAGGAATCTATAAATAATATGACAGGAAAAGTGTAGCCAGGGTTTCAAAAGTACTCATTTTATCCCGAACCATCTTTACCAAAGTATATTAACGTCCCGCAGAAAAAATAAAGTATTTCCTCTGGGCGGTCATACGTTTAAAATTGAAACAGGCCGCGTTATTTGTCACCTGGTTGTATAAATGTCTTGTCATGTGAGCTATTAAGTTAATCATATTGAGATGTTCAGTTTTGTCTCAAGTTCAGGGTGATGGCGAAACAAAAGCGGTCAAGGCTGCAGTATAAAGGCTGGCCATCAATCAAGACGGAGGACCGAGGCTAGGTAATCAATCTGTGGACAGGGTGGGGGAGCGAGGATCACCGCGCAGGATAATTTATCTTCTTGCCGCACGCGGCTTGTGGCGACACTTGCCAACAACAGCTTCTTCACGAGTGGCTGGATGTCCGGCTACCTTCTCCGCAGTCTTCGGCGCTCGTCCACCAGTTTCCAGTAAAGTGTGTGTGCATGCCCGCATCTATAGATCTTGAACAGATAACTGTTTAGGTCCCTAAAGTCTGTACAAAAATTTAAAGATAAATTATTTTCCTATTGAATTTTTAATTATTGTAAACGTCATTAATGCACGTTTTGAATAAACTACATTGTAAAGTAAGTTACAAATCCTTCCGGCAACATAAACATGGTAATACTGTTAGTTAATACAGCAGTATTTTTCAGCTGGCCAATGAATCTAACTTGTTTACCTTTTTTACAGAGTTTAGGTCTAGGGGCCGGGCCCCTATTCAATGTGGGGTACGGGGCATTCTGCCCCCCCCCCCCCCGCCGAATGCTTCGGCCCATCTGTCATCTCTGGCCTATTGTTGCTTGGTAGCTTGAGGCTCCCAACGTTGACTGGGAGAATACTCTATTCAAACTAATAGAATGAATAATTAGGAAATGAGACGTACCAAAACTCAAGCTTCAATGTCTATAGGAGTGAGAGATTTTGGTCTTTAGCGATGGTGAGAGGTGTAATGAGCGATGCTGAAATAAAAGGGAAGGGAAATCCCCGAGAAAACCCGCCGACCAACGGCTTCGTCTGGCACGATTCCCACATGCGAAAATCTGGGGACCGAACCCGCCAGGAATCGAACCCGGATCGCCTTGGTGGGAGGCGAATGGCCTGACCATTCGGCCACGGCGGCCCCAATTTCAATAAGAGATTGTGTTGTGGGAAACAGCGGTGTTATTAGCGAGGGAAGGGTGGTGCGTTCCCTTCAATAATTTGAGTGTTTATTTATTTACAATTGATCTGATACAGATTTTCGAGAAACACAGAAACGAAATAGAAGCATATTTCACTGACAATTTTACTGTTGTTAAAGAAATGTGTGGACAACTTGACATCACTATTAAAATACCAAGACTGCTGGAAAGTAGTCATACCGCAATAATTGTGCAACATCAAATGCTTACGAGTACTTAAAAGAGTCGTTGTATTCGTACCTTACTTGGACTCTCTCATTGCATCTTTAATTGACATATTTGCAAGTAGTAACAAAACACCATTCAAAGGAAATATTTTGTATTCTAATTTAATGAAAAAAGCAGATAAAACATTCCTCGTGGAAAGTTTAAAATCATTGGCAAAATTCTACGGTATTAATAACTTAAAAGCAGAAGCCAGAGTCTGTAATGATGTATGTAAAGCTACACTCATGACTTCTATACTTTCAGAAACAAAGGTTTTTCCCTGCTGTGTAGGAAGCAATTATTTACGCCCTCTCAATGCTGCCAACTACATGCACAGAACTGTCATTTAGCACTGTACGTCGTGTGAAGACGTGCTTACGGTGAAGATCGTCTTTCTGTGTCTTTTGAGTGTCCACAGAGAAATGGTGAAAATTATGGACCTAGAAGAAAAACATTGAGCTAGATAGTTAGGAGAAACGCAGGATTTTATTTAGACATGTGTGGCTTTTCTTTGAAAAACTAATGAATCATAAAAGTTTTTCTTTATTTTGTTTTTTGTTTTAGTAATTAACACGTATTTTCCTGAAAACACTGAAAATTGGGCAATTGTATTTACATTTTCTGATTAAAAATTGAATTATGTAGTATAAGTGAAAAACAAAACAATAATTTCCCAATAATAAAAGTTTCGTATCGCACATGCCTTCATATTGTTGAATCATTTGTAATATTCTTCATACTTTTGCTCATTATTGAAGACGTTATATTATTATAATTAATTTATGACCTTGCCCCCTTCCCTAATATCTATAAGATGGGCGCCCTTGTACATTAACACTAATGCAGGAAACTCGCAGAGATGTTAACGAAGCTTATAAAAGCTCCACAGAGTTAAATGAAGACTTCTCCATTTGGCACCGCTGTCGACTTGAAAGCAAACACGTGTCCGGTTTGAATGTGATCCGTGTGTACTTGTTTCGACCAAACTTTATCTGCGAGACACAGCGATAAAGGGGAAGATGTAAATGTCTTCTGTGCCAAATGGTCTCACCCCTCAGCTGCTAACGTTGCATGAACTCGCCCACCGTTTATAAAAGGAGGGAAGTGGCATTAACTCGTGACAACATTACACTGTTGTCATCCTAGTCGTTTACCAAATATAAACCACCAATGCACACTAGTTAATTTTATATAGAATTTTAGTTTTTAATAATGGAGGATACTTATTGAAGACATAGGGAGAAAGAAAAAAACAAACTTCAAAAACATTCTGGGTATCTAGTGCTAAAAAAGCTGAAGCCTTCACATTTAGTTAATGAAGAAGATAAATGTAAAGTGGGAATAATATTTTCGTTTGACTAGTTTTCAGAATACACTTCCAATCGTACAATTAATTTTGGACTCACATTAAGGAGTAGGCGGGTTCTATCCCGGCTCCGGCCATCCTGATTTCGGGTTTACATGGTTTCCAGAATCGCTCCAGATGAGTGCTGTGACGGTTCCGTAAAGGCCATGGCCGACTCCTCTCCCAGCTGCTGTCATTGTACTAAGTTGTGTCTCACCGTCTATAATGACCTCGCTGTCGACAAGACGTAAAGCGAGCTTAGTTTACCTTACCTCCATTGTGAATATTTCTGTTAAATAAAATAGCCAGAAGAAGTAATTGAATATCATTTGATGTGGTAATTCTTAGCATACTTGTAACCTGAGTTTAAGGCGGCAGCCATGTTGGCGCTCCATCTGCATGTAGCGTGTTCGACCAGTAAACGTGCGTCCACAATGCTTATCCACGAAAAGAAAACACACTTCAGACTACTTGTGAAAATTACTTTCACGCACCTTTGAAGCACTATTTTAAAGCCTTCGGACTTAATTTGCTGTTTCAGACGGCTGTTCCTAAATTATATCAGCACCGGATTCGTTCGAAATTGATGTCTACAACAACTACATTGGACTTTGCAGTGACGAGTTCAGTAAACTTATATGATTGCCGCTTAAAGTTCCACAGTAAAAACTTAACTGCGGAAACTCTGGGCGCGCATTTATTACTTTGGGCGTAGAGGTGATATTACTATTTTTATGCCGGTCGACGTCGCTCGTAGCGCCTCATCGATTTTCGTCACACACACACACACACACATACACACCAACACACTCTTCACCAGGTGGTCGCCTTAAGATGAAATAATTTTTACTTCAAGAATAGACAGAAACTGCAGTTAAGTAAAGGACTAAAGAAGAATAAAAACAAGGTTTTCTGCTGATTGTAAATATAATCAAAATTTTACAAATATGTGTAATATTATAGCTACTGTAGTATTTAACATTAACTGTAAGAAGTCAACAAAATACTGTAATAAATTATATTTTAATTATTTTATAAATATTTATATTTACGTGTTATGTGCCTAATATTCTTTAAACTGCAGCATTTATCATTCGGGTTTCTCATAACAATTTTAGGTGGGCAAGGCTCCAGCAGATATTTTAACAGTGTGTTTGCGATATTGTTCACTGAAACCAGATTTATAATAGCACCGTTTTGTACCATGAAATTCCAAATTTTGCCGGCGGAGGCCCAAACCTTCAGACAATCACACAATTTTTGCACACAAATAAAGCGAAAGTAATAGGAATTAAATATCTGAATCATAATTCTAAGTTACTTATTGGAACGTGGTAAATTTTTGCAGTACGTTTTGCAAAAATTCTGAACATTTTAACACGTAGTGTAAAACTTATGGCTTTGATAACGTACAAAAATATTTGTTTTAGTGTATTAACCTAGCGCAACACATAATTGCAATTCTGACGTTTCTGTTTAAAGTCTTTTCATTAAATAAATGGTTGCACAGTAAATATTTATTGACTTGTAACTGAGAATCTACTGGCAGAGTTTCATTTTTTGTAAATTCACGAGCTCACAGATGAACATTTCCACTGTTTGTCCACTTATAAGAACATCTCATGGCTTGGCCTATAGCTAAACGTTTGTGTCGTTACGAAGATTTGTTGAAACAGCAGAATAACAGCATGTCAGTTTGAATTTATCGAAATGGCACCCTTCCAAGGGTTACTCAATGATAGCTAAAAGAAGATTTGGAAGTATCCAATTTGTTTAATTTAAGCATTTGTTGCTAGCAAAAGAACAGAGATGACAAAGATGGTTATTATAAAATTTTTGACCAAATATTTAACCAATTTTCAAACATGCGTAAAATTGGAACATGTTTGCTGTATTCAGAGGGACTCTGGCAACCACCGACAAACTTTGGCAGGTGATTCCTTAGGTGCTTGGTGAGAGGGATTTACGACCCTTTAACCACGAGAGAGGTCTTAAGAGCCAATGAGAGGGGAAGGGACAACACAACATACATGCCCGAACCGGGATTCAAACCCAGGATCTCTGACACCGTAGACAGGCGCCTAACAGACTACACTACGGAGGCCAGCGTGATTTCCTAGGATAACATGAGTCAAAAATATGATAACCACTTTTGTTCGAAATGGGTTGTTAAAAGTGCGGATTTTGACATTGTGCATGCTCCTCGCAGACGGCAGAGTTTTTAGAGTGGTGCCACGCAACGACTTTATTTTGCAAATGATATCGTGCTCCATATACATAATACAATAACCGTTTATGACTTTCGGTTCATGAAGTTTATATGTCATAACAGAGGGTAGCAATCTTTATTTTTTCTATGATAAAGTCTGGCGACAGTGACAGTATTTGCAAAGATTGCACATATTCAACAAAACACATTTTCCCAAACGTTACTGTTATATTTCATCTAATATATTCCATTAACATTAAACAAAGGTTTTTAAATAAATAAATGTAACTTAGGTCATAATCATAAAAATTTTGATGTAAACTCTCTCTTGTCTTCGAATAACATATTTTCGTTGCCACAGCCAAAAAGATAGATTACACAAACAACATAAACCACCCTACGCAAATAATATAAATAAAAAAACTATGTTAATTAGAAAGTAAAAAGATTTGTTTTAAGTGTTAAAATTTATGAAGAATTAGGGGTGGTAATGTCAGTATTTCCATGGAATATTTGGTGGTGACTTACTTCGCACTGGTCATATTATTATTCACGCACTTTCTGTAACACGCTCAGCAAAGTAGCTTGGTCGTTGAGAGAAAGGTTTCATTGAGTTAAACAAAATCTGCATATCGAAACAAAATAATTTGTTCCTATATGGTAAAGCAAATATTTTTTGTTCCTGAAACAAAGTTACTTTGCTATTTTTAATTTGTTGCCCAAGTATATCATATTCACCATATTCGGCCAGTAACAACTAAATATTAGTTTTACTTTACATAAATGTTGTGTCGAGCCATTAAATGAATTGGTAGCACCGAGAATCGAGCCCAGAACCTATCGCATTGGTAATATCTCGTAAGTATCAACGATCAAGATACAAAGTTGTCGATTGACAAACCCTGGTGGGTATATGGTTCGTAAAATTCAATACATTTACGCTGATGTATATCATCAAATTTTGCATCTTATTTTTCGTATCATGTATTGTTTGTATATGAATGAAACATCATTATTAAACATACTTACAAATAAAAAAATAAATTACTAACTCAACACAGAAATAGCTAAATAACAGCTAAACTGCGATTACAAGCTACGGAATGTACAAACATTAAAGTTCTGTAAAAAAAAAACTAAATGTATGTTTGTGTACTTCCATACAAATTTTTACGTTTGGTTTAATGTGATATGTTACTGCCAAGCATAAGCACTTGGCCAAATAAACTACATATTTTGTTTGGTCAGCAAATTCAGATGTGTAGTTTTTTATATTTTGTTAGCCTACCCGCGCGTGAGAGGCTCAAAAGTGACGGAGCAGTAAGGTCGACCTTGAAGCGCGTATCAACTACCACGTCGCCTCAACGAGCCAAGCGCTGAACTAGCGTGCAAGGTACCCGACGAACGGTTTTTACTATGGAACGCTAAGCGGTGACGATATAATTTTATTGTTGGAAAGTCTGCAACCAAGTTTAGAGCAGGTTGCAATCTGAGTTTTACATGCGTCCAGTTAGTACATTTTAAGGTACGGAAGTCTGAAAAGGCCGTTCTTAGCCATGTTGGAGGGCTTAGAAACAATGTTTTTAATGAGCGTGGCTTCTTAATAATGAGGTTCCGACCTTCCCTGGAGTTTCTTTTCTTTTTGTACGTTGACACAATGGGCACACGTGGAATATTTTCGTAGCAAAACATGTTTACGAACACACAGCAACGTATTTTAAGAGTGGGGTAAGCGGCTGGCTTAAGTAGATATTTATTTCGCACTATTGAAACACACGTCCGCCCACACACTCACACTCACACACACACACGTGTCATGTATGTGTGTTTGTAACTAATACTTTCGCATGCCATTCATAATATTGCAATGAAACTTTGATAAGCAGTTGTACATGCAAACGCAAAGGTTTCTGACAAAATATATTGCGAGGAAGGGAAGCAGAAAAGATTACCTAAAGATTTAGCGTTTTTTTTTCTTCTAGATATTAAAGTATACAGACATACTTTTACGAATTACTTAACACAATTTACTTTTGCACGACTCAAAGAGAGCGTACTTTATAATCAGTAAAAAAAAGCACGCGTACCATACGGGAGCACCCTGAACAAACACCGCAGGGCAGTAGCTACGTCTGTTGAGTTGGCTGCTTGGGTGAGCGTAATTGGCTCCTTCCAGGCCTAGAAGTGCGGAAGCGATAAGGACGACACAGCACGCGCCTCACACCTCACACTTGCCTCTAGGCGCAAGTCAGTAAACTGCCGCGCTGTCTTCTCGCCGACAACTATCCTCTGTAAGACATTCAGTGGCCACCCTATCATCTTATGGCGTAACATTACAGTTAAATGTCTTTTGTACACGCCTACGCCTTTTAAAATATACAGCGCTGAAGTTTTCATACTTAAAAAGGGCCGCAAAAACACCAATTCCCGGCAACGGGTAGATTTGCTTTAATGAATAAAGGAGGACCTGAAATGACTACACACACGTGTAACGTTCTTTGAATGTTGTTCCCAAGCAGACATCTCTCATTAGCGTTCAACAGTTTTCTAATAATCTGGTAACGGCCGAAGTTCTACACACGTTCGCTGACTTGGGCAGGCGGCCACCTTTAGTTCCTCACAAATAATAAGTATCGTATGGGGAGGGTACCCGAGGACAGGGTATCGTAGCCCGAGTACAGATATTTGACTGGACGCCCGTAGTCATCTGCATATCCTGATATATGACATGATATGAAGCTCTACAATGGACAAGTGTCGGAATGAGAATGGCGGGGGAAACGGGAAATCCCCGCCACATTTCCCACATGCGGAGTATCCGGACTGAACCCGCAGGGGATCGAACCCGGATCGCCTTGGTGGGAGCCGCGTGATCTGGTCGCTCGGACACCGCGGCGTGGTAGGAAGCGAGTGGTCTGACTAAACCGGCGTTATTACAAACACAAACTTCCGCTTATTGTTTATCAGCCAGGTTTTCTTCAAAGAAGGGAAATTTTGGTGCGCGACACTAGCTAAGTTCTATGCCCATGAAAATTCCAGATAATGGCGGACGAGGTTACTCTTGTTGTGGACACGATATTTTGTTGAGACTTCTTCAGAACATTGCTCAACTCTTTGTTGGCTGCTCTTCAACAAATTTATTTCACAGGAACATCCTGGGCTGCATATACTTCCCTCTTTATCTCACCCTTCTCCCGGCCGCGCCGGCAAGACTTGTTTCTGTATGAAGCACCAAACATGTTCAGACCTTTCTTATGTCTATCTTTGGGCCCGCGGGAGGGGGGTGCAGGTACGTCTCGCTAGTCGAGCTGCTGGCCCAACACCCACCCACACTGTGACCTTACACCAGAAGCCGGGAACCTCGCATAGTAGCTTTCATTGCCATCTTATTTCCACATAAAAAGTTTATGAGTTGCTAGCTATCTCCTCCACCCCCTTCTTACTATTACAAATTTCAATTACACTGTTTGGTACCGAACTCTACAGGTACAAACATTATGAGGTGTTTCCCTGTGTGAATATACTTATCGTTCATGAAACTGTAAAATGTCGTTTCCCACAATACTGGAGTTTCACTGAAAACTATTTTTAAAAACACTATAAGAGAAAAAGCATTCTGATATGCATCATAATAAACCTACATTAGTCCTTGAGGGGATATGAAATTTTTACTGATAGTATAAAAATTGCCATTATGCCTTTATATAGCGAAAAGTTAACTTCAGTTAAATGAGGCGTTACGACATATTGCTGTTTCATGGACGATATGAAATATACAGCTAACTATGGTGTATAACTCGTTATGAGATCTCCAACCTTGACAGTAGTTACATGAAATTAAAACAGTTTAATGTATGTAAAGTATATACGTAAGATGAAATAGCAAAGATAATTGTTGTTCAAATGCTAACAAAAACGTGTTGTAATGAAAATAAATCAGCAGGAATCGTCGTGATATAGCAAGTTGTAGTTTTTAGGGGGCCCCGCCTACCATGCATCTTTAAATATGTTGCAGATAGTTCGTAAATACGACTTTTTTACGAAACTATTCCACATGTGCCCACTGTGACAATGTTCAAATAGAGAACACTCTTCGGACAAGGGTGAAATGCCATTTTAAGATGCCATGATCATTAAAAACAATGTTTCTAAGCCCTCCAACATACCTTAAAAAAGGCATTTTCAGACTGCCGTAGTCCTACTTGAAAATTTACTTATCAGACGTATGTAAAACTCAGAAACATGCACTGAGCTTTGCTTTATAATTTCCACCCATAAAACCATATGGTCTTAGCTTAAAGTCGCAGTAAAAATAGATGCACGGTAATGTTTCACGATAGTTCAGCGCTTGGCTTGTAGAGGCGATGTAGCATTTGATACGCGCTTCAAAGTCACCCTTAAACCTCGCCCGGCACATCTGAGCCTCTATCGTGCTGGTATGCGGCGTCTTTAAAGACAAGATGTATGATTCAAAAATTATTTTATTGGCTACAATGCTAATAGTTATGTCATTAAAGATTTAAATTTGTTACATCAATTGATGGGCTGTAAATCAATATTTCTTCACCGCTCAGAATGTTTCTTGCATTGTAAGAAAACTTTTTTTTACTATGCATGCACGACGGTCGACTCAACTAAATTATTATCGTCGTTCTCTTGCCGACAGTTGTAATTCTATTGCCATCCATGTTTTGCAACTACATACTGTGGATACCCAGTTCACGACCAGTAAAATGTTTTCTTTAAAGCAAATAAGGGACTATAATATTGCACAAATGAAATAATGCAGGAAAGATATATTTCTGTTGTTCCCTTGATGGGAGTAGAATTTCCTTCGTAGCCAGAAACATCGTTTTTGACATAAAGCCTGTGTAAAAAGATCTACAACTTTCATTACCGTAATAAATAAATCTGATTTTTTTACGGCAACATATTTTGTGTAAAAATTATGGAATTTTTAAATGAAAATTACCTTTCCGAAGAAGTTAATTTGCGGAGGCTCATATCTAAGCAAAAAAAATCTTTTGCGCAAGTAAATTTAATTTTTGGCAAGGAAACTGTTCTAGACTGAATGAACCAACGACATATTGTGATTATTGTACTCAACTTTAATTAATAACTTGTATGAATGTGTGACATCAGAAATAAGGACATTGCTTCTGGACTCTGTGTAAATAATAAACAACGAACCAATTGTAGGTTAGGTCATGATGTAGATACTATCGTGACAGCACGCAGCTTATAAGTACTTCATATCTGCTGTAGTATTAAGGTTGCCGCCTGTCTAGACCGCCGAGATATGTGCAGAACTTCAGCCGATACAAGTTTGTTGGATAACTACTCTACGCATGTGAGTGACGTCTGCTTAGAAATAGCATTCATATATAGTAGCACCCGTGTATATTCTTATCAGGACCTCCAACTGTAATAAGTCCATACTCTCTTGTTTACACTGTTTTGTGATAACTATTTTTTTTTAGCTTAAACGAGAAAATTTGGCAGTTTTGTTCAAAATGACGGTGATAGATCATTTTTTCAAGACAAGAAATTATACGGTTTCGACTAAAAAGTCAATTAACCATAATTGCGTTAAATACATAATTAGCTAACACCATAGTATAAACTGCCTTGAAAAAAATCAGCCAACATAAAGAAGAACATTGTAAACAAAACTGCCAAACAGATTTTTGATATCTGCTCTCGTTTTAGTGTAAAAAATTAATGTAGCTGAAAATGTAGACACCGGAGATAAGCTTATTTTCTCGTTGCCGAGAAGGGCAAAAATGAGTGTTTCTGCGATCTCCTTTAGGCATATCAGTCTTGGTTCATAATATTAAAACACTTATCGACGGGTACAGCACACCATTACCAATAATGTGATTTTATCAAGTGATACTATCGCTTCTGAATGTCTTATAGAGGCGAGTTATTAGCGAGAACACAGCACGTCAGTTAGTGACTTGCTCCTAGAGGCTAGTGTGAGGTGTGTTGCTAGTGCTGTCTCGTCCTTATCGCTTCCACACTTCTTGAACGTGCAGTACTCAAGAGGCAACCTGAAGAGACCTATGTATAGAAGTAACTTCCCGCAGTTGATTCACGAGATAGTGGAGTGATAAGATCCAGCTTGCCACACTCGACGATAACCACTTAGCTTGTATTCGAAGCGTGCCAAACTGACGCAGTGTTTTCCTTCTATTCTTTATATATATATATATATATATATATATATATATATATATATATATATATATATATACACACACACACACACACACACACACACCTCACTTATGTATCTTGTACACGCCTAAAAACCTTAAAGAGACTTTGCACATAAATATATGAATTAAAAATTGTAGTTTTCTCGAAGACACTGCGTAAAAATATAAAAAAAAAACACACACTAAAATAGTTCCTCCCAACAACCCGATAGACAGTTTTATCCGAGATACATATATGTGGAACTATATCTGGAACACTATCTCTATAACGCCTAATTTCGTACAGTTGATTCCTGCTCAAGAAATTAAGATAAACAAATTCAACATTCTGGAAATATATTTGCTGATAAAGTCGTAAAAGAAACTGTTGATCTAAAATAGTTTTTTCATATACTGACTTTTAAAAAAGTAGAGATTTCAATTCACGGGTTTTAGTGTTAAGTTTATGACGTAACCTCTCAAGACAGATGGAACATTTAGAACGTTTACTTGAAAGAAAAAATCCTCTGCTAACCCCCGACTAGGGCAGATATACTGTACCGCACAACATTCAATTTATCTCTCAATCGCTGATGAACACAGTACTTATGACACTGTTCGGCGTGACATTTTAATCTGCGTTTAGTTCTGAACGTAGTGAAACATTCTCCTTGAAATATTCGGACGATGCCGCAGGTCGGCGGGTTTCCTCGGGGCTCTCCCGTTTCCCTCGCTCCTTCATTCCGGCGCCGCTCCATCCTCACATCATGTCAACCCCACCAGCGCTAAAGACCTCGATGTTGAACGCTGACCAAAACCTCTCATTCACTCACTCCTAGAAATATTGCCTTATCAACATCAAAACCTCTCACTCACTCACTCCTAGAAATATTGCCTTATCAACATCAAAACCTCTCACTCACTCACTCCTAGAAATATTGCCTTATCAACATCAAAACCGAATTTACGCTGGACTGGAGTGTGATAATCAATTATTTTACAGTCCATTCGAATGAAATAGGCCGAAGTGTAAAATTGGGATCAGACGTTTTCTCTTCTGGTCATTCGACTGTGTTGAATTTAAATCATGCTATTTTAAAATGTTAGCTTGACACACTGCTGTTCCTGTAACATATTTTTGTGCATTTGAGTACATGAAGCTTTGCTGTAGAAGACAGACGGAGTGGTTCACTCTAATTGTAATCAATGGCGAGCTACATAAATAGGTAATCACCACGAATACCATTACTCGAAGGTAACGGGTTCGATTTCCGGGTCCGGCCGTCGTGATTTCGATTTTCCGCGGCTTCCAGAAATCGTTCCAGGCAAATACTGCACTACAAGAAAACTTTTGTAGGAAGTTTTCCTAGAAAATTATTTTGTAGTAAGCACAAAATAATTTTGCGGTTGCCACAGTTTTTTTTGTGGTGCCAACAAAATGTTTTTGTACTGACTACAAAATACATTTTGCAAGGTAAATTCACACAAAATATTTTGTAGTTGCCACTAAACTTTTTTTCCGTGTGTGATGGTTCCTTAACAAGAGCCATGGCCTATTCCTGCAATCGTGTCAAGGTGTGTGTCTAAAACCTTGTAGCGGAGAGTAAAGCCCGTTCTACGATAATTGTACTCACAGCGCGCATCTGTTGACAATCTAACGGTACTGAGAAGTACACGTCGCTGTTGTGTGCTTGTTGTGAGGACCGTTGAGCAATGCTGAGAGGTGGTTATAACAAGTCGTGAGGGTAGTCTGGCTATGCCAAGATTTCAGTGTGAGGCGTACAAATATTAACTTAACTCGAGTAAAGTATTCAAGCTACATACAGTAAGTCAATAGTACGGCTTTTCGATCTACTCGTGGTTTCCCCTCTTCTCGGATATTGTAAGCTGCCGACGAAACTGACCAACTGGCGCGGGGAAAAAAAAAGTAAACTGCAGACTTTCTAAAAAAAAAAAAAGCGAGGGAACTTGAATGCACAGTGAACAAGATATCGATGGAAGGAGCTCGAAATTATTATCGTATTAGTATAATTAAAATAACGTGTGCAAAATTGATGCATTCACAGAGTTTAGTAAAAAAATATAACAAATGTATAAAATATGTAGCTTCTTTTTTATTCCCGCCATCTTAAAACCATACATTGCTTTCAGTCGTTTAGGGGCCGCGGTGGCCGTGGGGTCAGACCTCTCGCCTCCCACCAAGGCGATCCGGGTTCGATTCCCGGCGGGGTCGGTCCCTGGATTTTAGAATGTGGGAATCATGCCGGACGATGCCAATGGTCGGCGGGTTTTCTCGGGGATCTCCCGTTTCCCCCGCCTATTCATTCCGGCGCCGCTCCATACTCACCTCATATCACCCTCCACCAGCACTAAAGACCTCGATGTTAAGCACTGACCAAAATCTCTCACTCACTCATTTCAGGCGTTTATATATCTATACCCCGGTTCAAAAGGGGAAAAACTAAACAAGATGGAAATTTTAGTTAAGTACACATTCACACATCGACACACAACACACGTACATACACAAAGCACACATAGATACTATACAGATAGATAGAGAGAGAGAGAGAGAAATACACTCTGCTCTATGGTTAAGAGAAACAGCTCGTAAATTCAGTTGTTTTAATAACGTAGTGTTTAATTAAGTTAAACAGTAAATAACTAAAATATATTTTTATTTTATTTTAAATTTGATAATCTCAACCAGAGGTAGACTATAACATTAGTAACCACCTAAAGAAACTCATATGTAGTTTCACATGTTTCAAATAAACACAAACATTTCTACTGTATTTCACTGAGAACAGGGATTGTTGTATTAGTTTCCCCCATGTAGAGGGGATGGACAGAACACGTACTCCAGCTGGTAAGTATTATAAACGCCTGAGGACGTGCGCAGTACACGTGTGGTCGTGTCCTCTGCTCTCAAGAGCGTGGAGGTTGTCGGATGTGTTGGTTGGAAGGAACGACGTCCGGGACTGGTGTACAGCCTCCGGTGTTTGTTTGCGTGGGTCAGTTTTAGCTTGTCCAGGCGGCGCTTGCTGAAGAACATGTCCCCCCCCCCTCCTCCTTCCACCCGGATACTTCCGCCGACCAACTGCAGCCTTAGTTCCAACATTCCACACGCCCGCCGCGCCGCGCAACTCTCCAAGTGTATTCGTGTAGAGCAGTGGACCTGGCGCCTGAGCCATATTGTAGCGTGATACGCAAAGTACATTTCCTTGTGTAACTATTAAAACTGTTTCCCATTCGTTTATCTACGATAAATAGCCACACTTCAAGCTGTGTCCCTATGGTTTTAAAAATGCTGTGTGCCAGTTAAAAACATGAATACCAAGCTCCTTAAAAGTGCTGAAATGACATTTTCACGTTGCTGTAGCTGAGACAATATCAACCGTAATCGTAAAACAAAATTATAGAAACCTGCATTGGCCTTTACCACATACTTTTCACAAATAAGATAACAGTGTCATCACTGGAAGTCCCGTTGAAAACACATTCTACGAAAACACTGCGCGCTAGTTTAGTCCTTCGCGCCTAGAAGCGATGAGATGTTTGACGGACCTGTTATTTTCGACTTATTGCCTTCACAGTTTCCGTGCCTCAAACGTAAAAACATAGCTAACGTCCGCTAACTCTTATGACTCGCTAATGTCACCATATTTGATAATTGTATTTTTTCCTTGTTTGAAATTTTGATACGAAAAATGTTAAACCTGAGACAATATCGCAAATTGTATTTACGTTCCACTAAAATACAGGTTTTGCGATTTAACTATTACAGTATAATTATGCCGCAATCGGCGAGACAAATTTTCTACATTCATAATTTGAGGGACTGATTGCAAAATAATTATACATTACCAGCTCAATTGTAATGTCTCTACTGTAGCACAGAATAAATAGAATTAGCGGTACGCTATAATCGCCGAATTCATATTATTCTTATCAACATAAAAAAAAAAACCAAAAATAATTAAATTCAATATGGCGACTGAAACCGAGCCTCAAAATGCGTTGCAGCGAGTTGAGGCTATTCTTTTTCAACTAAACTATTTAACGCCGCTTACACCTGCATATCTACGAAAATAACACACTTCAAACTGTGTCGCTATGATTTTAAAAATTTGACGCGTTTATTGGAAACCCATTTTCGGGCCCCTGAAATTGGCCAAAAATGGCTTTTCTAGAGTGCATAAGAAAAATAACAACTGGATTCGAATAACATAACAAAAACGAGCGTAAGACTTTAACTATGCTGCCTGCAAATTAAACAGTTTTGTCACCGCTGAAGTCTCATAAGAAAACGAATAACAGTAAAGAACTGTAGTGGGACTACGACAGTCTGAAAAGGCCATTGAGGCTACGTCAGAGGGCTTAAAAACAGTGTTCTTAATAAGCATGGTGTCTTAACAGTGACATTCCGCTCTTGTCTGAAACGTGTTTTCCTTCCGTACATTGGCACAATAGACACATGTGGAATAGTTGCGTACAAAAGTCATATTTACGAACACACTGCAACTCATTCAAAGGCACGTGGAAAGGCGGGGCCCTTAAAGAACTACAACTTACCGTACCACGAAGATTCCTGCTGATGTATTTTCGTTGCAACACACTTTTGTTACCATTCCAACCAAAATTCCCTTTGCTCTTTCATCTTACGTATGTACAGTAAACTGTCTTAATGTCATGTATCTACTGTCAAGGTTGGAGATCTCTTCGCGAGTAATGGTACACCATAATTCGCTATATATTTCATATCCGTATATACACAGGGAAACACCTCATGATGTTTGTACCTATAGAGTTCGGTACTAAATACTTAGAGTGGATGGTATATCGCGACACTTTTTTGTGCCGACATAGCCTTGAAACCACTGTAGTTTCTCGCAACATGTATGATTGAACGATATACGTCTGACATTCCGTAGCTGTCTGCTGACCAACAACAGACACCAAATATTACAATAACGGGATTCTTATTGGCTCAGTCAAATAGGGTAACAGTTACAAGTACAGGGAAAAGTCACTGAGCCTTTGATAGGCTGAACGTATGTTGAAACCCAGCAAACAGTCAAGTTTTCCCTAGATAAACCATATCTTCTCTACAAATAGTGAAATTGAAATGTACGCACTACATACGCCGGTCAGCGACACCTTTACCATTCCATCGATTTTCTGCCTCATACAAACTCAGCCTATCTAGCCAGGCCCCTTAAGGGTACTGTGTACTGGTTTGAAATTTCCGGGCTTGACGCGCGGGAACAGCGGAGTTATAAGAGCCAGAGTACCACTCTAAATTATAGGTACATGGTCTATGTTCGCAGCTAAACTGGAGTGCAGTGTTTTCATAGAACTATTTATCCAATGGGACTTTAAGCGGTGATCCTAAAATTTTATTTTTGCATATTATGAAGTAAAGACCAATGCACGCACCTCATTTTGCAATTTACGGATTCAGGTAAACATTTTTAGGGTTACAGCAGTCTAAAAAAGCCTTTTTCAGCCATTTCCATAGGCCCAAAAATCATGTTTCTAACAAGAATACTGAATTTTCAAATGTGGCATACGTAGTTTCAAGTGGGGGTACTTTTCGTAGATAACAACAATAAGAATAAGTTCGGCGGTTTCGCGTTAAAAGTATTCGTGTGACACGTCACAACACCGTCCAACGACTAAGTACACAGTCCTCTTAAGGAGGTCGCCTGGGTGAACGTATTTCACAAGTTTGAGTCCTAGAAGTGCGGAGAACTAAGGACGACACAGCACAGGTATCACCCTAACCCACGGTCGTAGAAGACAGGTCTGGACACTCGCCTATCTAACAATGTATTTTGCTTGACCCCCTTGTTGTTTGGCTGCAGTTCGTCAAGTTACCGAGAATGTCGTACTTTTTGGCGCTGTTTTCCGGGCGGTCGGACTCAAACTCCGTCCACTTTTTTCCATTTTTAAGTTTATAAAATAATAAAGATTGCTGGAGCCTTCTCTTAAATTTGTGAACGAAGGAAGTATTACATAAATTGATAAAAAATACGTTTTGATAAATTGTTTATCTTAGTGGGGAGGAAGTGGGCGGAGTTTGAGTTCGACCGCCCTAACAGCAGCGCCAATAAAACACAATATTCTCGGTAACTTGGTGAACTGCAGCCAAACAACAAGAGGGTCAAGTTTCCAGGCGAGTGTCCAGACCTGTTCTTCTACGGCCGTGCCCTAGCCTCTAGGACTGACGTGCTGTCTCCTCGCCACGCCTGTATGAGACATTCACTGGTGATCCTATCATTTTATGACTTAATATTAAATATATAAGTGTACTGTACATGCCTATACCATTTAAAACATTCTACGCCGGGATTTATCCACCTGAAAGAAGACCGCGAAAACTCCCATTTTCGCCGTTTTCAGCCGCTAGAAAATATACTTCAATATGGAGTAGTGAACCTGAAATGACTACACACACGTTTAACGTTCTTTGAATGAGATTCCTAAATATACGTCACTCATGAGCGTTCAGCAGTTTTCTAATAATCTGCTAACAGTCGAAGCAATGCACGCCGCTCGGCGGCCTGGACAGACGGAATGGCTAAGGCGGTCACCCACAATCAAGTCTATCCGGGTTCGAATCCGGGACTTTACCATGCGTAATTACGTCATTGGTCTGTGGGTTTTCTCGGTGATGTCCTGTTGACTCACCTCTTCATTCCGACGCTGCTTCATTCTCCCCTCGTACAACCCATCCCCAATGCTGAAATCTTCGCTGCTTAGAGCTGAGAAAAAATGTGTTGTCTTTAACACTTCTTCCCGTGAAATTCGTTCTCTGACAAAAACTGATAGTTATAAATTTACCTGCACCTCCCCCCAACCCACCCTAGGTGCGATTTCCGCAATAACCCAGTAAGAAACATAGTTACATCATGTTAGAGATATGACACACAAAAAATCAGAATATGCTACATATTAACAAAACTGTACTGTATATTCTACCTACTTATTAAATTAAATACTTCTCCAATGGCACATGATACTGTAAAGATATTTTACTTCTCAGTCGTTAATGCTGTATTTGAAGTCACGTCCCAAGGGTACCAATTACATGAAAACCCTTTTTAAACACACTGAATCCAGTCCAGTTTAACTCTGTTAATTTAATAGTAATAGTTCTTGAGACACACTGCAAGCACATTTCATTTATTTCTTCTGCTGTTTCACGCATCATACTGAACTCTTTACCGCATATAAGTGAATTTCCTTCCGTTGATAGTTTCTTTGTTTTTTTTTTTATTATTATTATTCCATGTTTTCAGCTTATTTATTTTCGTCATATGCTGTTGTAAGTTTTTTTCTTACTTTTATACTCGCGTACATAATGATTCTGTGATTTGTCATAAATCGTATATTCAGAATTCTTATCAACAATACCGTGGTGAGTTTTCCATAGTGACAGCACATGTGGCGAATTGTTGGCTTTAGAAGTAATTACGAACAACACGTTCACGTAGTTACCATATGCAGAACTGTTAACCACCGTAGTGCATTCATCTTATGTTTTTATAACCACAACACTTGCTGCTTTGGATCTTCTAGAAACTGTTCGATTATTGTCTTCTCCGAATGCAGTCATTCCAAATTGACTTGAATTGCTACAATTCCGTAAATTAGCATGCGACAACTGCCAGTAAATACCCTAATTAAAACACAATGTTAAGGAGTTACGTTAAATACCTATCATAAAAAAGTCTTAGGTAACTGTTTTTAGATTTACTATGCATTTACTCAACAGGACAACCATAATTGTAAACTTGTTATATAGTAATAGAGTTTTAATAAGTAACGCCATGCTCAACCTTAATAAATGACGAGGGGTGGATAATGTAAACAAATTTCCTCTCCCCTCCTCCCAATATAAGATTTTTGTATATTCAAAGTATTTTAATGTTCGTTAAACAAACCAACCCATTTTTAATTTACTATATTCAAAAGAATCTTCTCTCACGTAGTTAACTTAACCTCATACATTTTCTCAAGTTTTCTTGCCTTCTAGAGGATTTCGAGCCCTTCAGCAATTTGTGGAGGATAGGAACCCTCTGCCGTTCCCCCACCACCATTAAAACTAAGCACGACCCTGGTTATAAGTAACTATTACATGAAAACAGCGAACTGTTTCTCTCGCCATTCACTGGGCACAATGTTTTGCTGCAGCAGAGGTAACGTTCACAAAATGCAGGTTACTCGTGAACTAAGTCTCGTCGACACTACTGTCTATGAAAACCCCGAAATGGTACAATAATTATCAAACCACTGGCGTTCCATTTTGAAGTCAGTGCACGGAGTCAACTAAGTGGACTTGTTAGCTTTGTAGTGTTGGCAACCAACATTTCCCTCTTCATTGTTTGAACGTGAACAGCTTGACAAAATGTTGCCAACATTTTCATTTAATTTTTAGAAAGTAGTAACATGAATTAAAAATTTTTATTATGTTCTCATTCCAATAGATATTGAAATATGTTATATACAGTTTTTAATATATATATATATATATATATATATATATATATATATATATATATATATATATATATATATACTAGCAGTCCCCCGCGGCTTTGCTCACGAGTATTATTCGTAACTGATAGTATTTACTTTAATTGTAAATGTACACAAGATTGGTACTTCAGTCATCAAGTGCTAGAATGTCCAAGCGGCTATTTGAACTAATTCTGCAGAAGGATATGTAGCTATAGCTGTCCACGCGAAAAGCAGTCTTAAGTTTGTCCCTGCCACTAACAGCGACTTCACCTGGGCCTTATTTATAGCCCTGCCAATTTGACGTTGTGGGGTAGTTACAGACACCTAAGGTAAGAGGTTAATCGAATGAAAAACATATGTTTACCCTGTGCACAACCATTGGTGACGGTGCCCTCAATTAAATATTTTCAAAATATTCACTTGAACTTTATTGACATTACAAAGTTTCAGAGGGTAAAGGTTTCGCGGAAACGTATTTGGTGCCCCAAACCTGAGATTAGTGAGATGATATATCGTCGGTTTACAGCCAAAAGTGACAAAGTTAAAATGAGATAAAATGATTTAAATGCTACGAATATATATATATATATATATATATATATATATATATATATATATATATATATATATATATATGTTGTTCACGAACAATTGCCCAAGTTTAAAGTCTATTCGTCGTTTCGTACTGTTTTGTCACAGTATAGTAACTTACCACATTTTTGTTAATATATGCAATTTAATAGTGTTTTTAAACAAAATAACATTAATGACTTAATCACTTTTGACAATATACCGACGATATGTCAGCTGATGTTGTAGACGAACCTAAGTGGAAAGTGAACAGCAATTTACGCCTTTTAAACGACTACATGCAAATTGCACTAATTCTATCTGCTTTGCAGTTTTTGTGTGTCATAATTTAACGTTCGCATGCAGCTTTTAACGGAATTCGAGCCCAGAACCTCCCGGAATGAAGACCTGAGCCACAAATAACTGCGTCATGTAACGTCGAAATAATTCAAGGAAACTAATTTAACTTAAAAAATAAAGTATTCATGTCCTGGGCTCATAGAAATTGTACAATACCACGTCTCGATACGTTTCGGTATCGTGAACTCCTGTATAATTTATTTCTCGCTGGTCGTACTTGCTTTTCGCATCGCCTGCCTTGAAAGTTCCCAACCTTAGTTTTATTCTTAATAATCAAGTTATCTCACAAAGTAAAAAAAAAAAACTTACATATAATTTTTAAAATATTTATTTAAGCATTACTCTGACGCAAACAACACCTAAATATCTCTACAAGTTAGATAGCTATCATGGGTTGATGGAAAACAAATTTTGCGCTTTTTCACCCTTTTGGGTCTAGGTTTTCGAAATATTTTAATTTCACATCTTAGACAGTTGTATAAGTATCCAATTGAAGTGCAAATCACGACGGCAGCCCTTTCAGTCGAACCAAAATCGATTATATAGTAAAAAACACATATGACCCCTGCACAGTACTGAGAGTTCTAATTTCGAAAAAACAAAAAACATTTTGTGATTAATTTTGTAATCTTCATCCTGAAACAAAAATGAACTTTATATCTCGACGGGTTCGATAGTTATCGATGCTTTATTTAAAACACATTACAGGTCTTTTCACCTCCTAAGAGAGTGCATTTCGAAAAGCCCGTGAATCACGTTTTAGAATTCTTAATTGGTGTCTCTTAGACGTGAAGAACACGACAATAGCCCGTTGGATTCAAGATATATCGACGAATAATTGAAAACACTTTTCACCCCTTTTCACCTCCTTAGGTGGCGAATTTCAAAAATTCCTGAAATTACTTTGCAGGTATTTGAGTAAGCATCAATCTTAAACAAAAATCACGTCACTATATAAAAATCTGCGGGATCGATATATATCGATTGTGAATCTGAAACACATTTTACCCCTTTTTTAACCGGTTTAGGGCTTAATTCGGAAAATATATTTTAATGGTACTTGGGATAATTACAAAAGCATCAATTTAAAGCAAAGAACACTTCGATATCTCGATTGGTTCGATAAATGTGGAGGGATAACCGAAAACACATTTCACGTATTTTCACCCCCGTAATTAAAGAATTTCGAAACGTCTTGGAGTCCTGTCATAGACATTTGTATACATAACCAATTAAAGTAAAAGTCATGACGATAGCCAATTGTGTTTCAAAGATATAGACGATTAATAAAAAAAAACACATTTTGCCCCTTTTGACTGCCTGGGGATCGAATTAAAAAAAACTTAAAACTACTTTTTGGGTATTTACGTAAGCAATATTTTGAAGTGAATATCAACTCTCTATCCCGAAGGGTTCGATAGATATCGATAGTTGATTGGAAACACATTTAAGGTCTTTTCACCCCCTTAAATGTTGAATTTCGAAAAATCCTTCAATTGGCTAATATGCATTTTTACGAGTGTCCTATAAAAGTAAAAATCACGATGATAGGCCGTCGGGGTCGAGCTCTATCGATGTTTCTTCGGAAACACATTTCACCCCTTTTCACCCCCTTAGGGGTCGAATTTCGAAAAATCCCTTCTTAGTGCTCGCCTACGACCTGAAGGGAACCCCCACAAAAATTTTCACGATTCTAGGTCCAGTGGTTTGGGCTGCAGTTTGATATGTCAGTCAGTCAGCTTTCATATATATACACACATTTATTTATTTACTTGCCTCACATTGTAATTCTAAAACTTTCAGATTCGCTTATCTTTAATAAACTGAGGTATCAGTAGCACATTTAAGTGACTGACTGTGTGACTATTTAATACATTGCCATTTTATCTTAAAACAATTTTCATTCATTAAACCAGTGAACCAGTTCTCACGAATTTAAGGGGCCTCCCAACCTGAACTTCAAATACGTTGCAGCGAGTTAGGTACGGCTATTCCTATTGTGACGAAACTATTTAACACGTTTTACATTTGTTTATCTAAGAAAAGAACACACACTACAAACTATGTCGCTACAGTTTTAAAAATTTTGTACGTTTATTTGTAACATCGTTTCTGGGCTCCTCAAAATTGCCAAAAATGGGTTTTCTAGACTGCCCGTATATTGAAAAATAACAACCTTATAAAAAAAACACAGCTATAGAAACAAACGTTAGACTTTGAGCTACGCTACTCATAAATAAAATAATGTGGTCATCGCTTAAAGTGCCATAGGAAAAAGTCTAATAGTGAAGCACTGCACGCCAGCTGAGTGGCTTGCACGGAGAGACGATAATATATTACATACGTTGGTCAATGACACTCTTACCGCTCCTGCCTCTCTCTCTCCCCCTCTCTCTCTCTCTCTCTCATACACACACACACACAAACGCTTTCTAACTGTGCCGGATATTTCAGGCGGTAAGTGAGTTCTTATTTTCTATCAACACTATCACCGTTCTTTTTATCTTGGTTTTACGCATTCTGATTGGTTGTAGTAATGGTGTTGTGCGGGGAGAGGGGCAGGGAGTGGACAAAAATGCAGAAATACCACAATACCTGTTACGGAGCACCAGTTCTTGCGTTGCTACCGTCGAGAATGGTTTTGATTTTTGGATCCTGCGTCGGGAAAGCGGCATGCTGTCTGTTTGTGATGGTTCTCGAGTTTTCTGGAATTTATTTGGAGAGTTTATGTTTATGTTGAGTGAATTATTATGTGTTTTAAATTAAATACTAGTATAGCGTTTGGCTGAGAGCGGAAGCCATAGGTCATTCCTAACGTTGGGAAAGGCGAGATTGCTGAACACCAGATTGACCATAATGACAAATGCTATAAAACTGTGAATTACAACAACACAACAATGACATCAACGAAACACCGTGATACCGCACCCACAACACACAAACAAGGAAATAATAAGTGACATTTGGTAAAATAATTCCGTCTTTCGCTTAGGCCTAGAACAAACTCTAATAATTATGAAGCAGTAGTACTTGTGGGAAAAAATAACCTTGTAACTCTCTTAAAACATGTGTAATAAAATGTGAAAGTATTATTCCTATATGTCTGACAGCTCCTGAGTAATGATTTTATTAACCATAGTTGTTTTCACCAAAATTACCGAGGACAACGAACCAGTGATAGCTATTCAAATATTCATCTGCTAATACTTTTGCTACATTTTACTGTCGCAAATATCTCAAATGTAATAATAGTTTACAACATAAAAATTTCTGCTAGCCAGTAAGTTTAGTTTAGTTTACAACTTCATCAAATCAGTGCTTGGCTGGTAGGCAACACGGTTACTGTAGGTCTCAAGTCTCTACCCCTGGCAGGAATGCAAATGGGGTTGCCTAGTGTCGTCCCTGAGTGACCCTCCCCTCCCCAATATGCACACAACAAGGAGTATAGTCTGTCTTACATAAGAATTACATTTTTGACAGTAAAAATTTATACAGGAAAATACTTTTAATTTTGATGTACTGCACAGTTGAAAAGCCAGCTGAGTGTATATGTGCAAAAATCACGTGTGGCAGAGGAAAACACTGCTTTTTTCATGGCAATAGATGTAGAAAGGAATGTGAACATAACTGTCAAAAAATTGAATTCTTACTTGAGAATAACAACAACGGAGATGCGGCACCTGACATAGAAGTACTCTCTGATGCAAAAAATTACTCAACATTTAAAAGTGGCTGTACCAAGTCGTCCTGGCACTTAGATTCCTCATTTGTATAAAATGTACTGCATGTACTCTTGTCACTATCAGTACCACTGCTGCTTGCCGCTACATTGAAGTTACTGTTCTCCACTATGTCTGGAAGAATAGTCTTCACGCCAGGATTGTTCCTCTATGTTATCCACATGTTCACAACACCCCTCTCACTCTTGTTGACTGACTGACGAAATAGCTGATTGTGTAAGTTCCGCCAGTCTTATTTTATAACGCCTTAGATTACTTCACGCTCTTCCTTGTGAATAACTTCATTCTTCTTTGTTGGTAACATTACGACAGTGCAAAATAATATAGCACGCGTGACACTAACAAAAATTATGCTCGTGTTAAATGTAACCGTCACTTTCACCATGCTCTGGCACTGGCAATTCTTTCACGACTGATAACTGCGTGCCAAGTACAGTCCAAAAACCCACTAACAGCCACATATATCCTCTGTCTGCAGCCCCCCCCCTCCTCGGCCCCATCTACAACTCAGCATAGCTACCACCCCACCTCTCACCTTGGCTAAGGGTCAAGACCTGAGATCTGCACAGTAGGTGTCCAGTGTTGTGGTTCTTTTCGTTGTGATATTTCGCCGTTATAGTAGGTTTCTCATTTTTTGTTGTCAGTCTGGAATACAGTCGGAAGTATTACACGTTCAGAGTTATGGTAGTTTGGTGTTGTGGTAACGACCCTTATTTTTTGCTGTGATGTTGATGTAGTTTATGTAAAAACTGATTATGGCTTCTCTCATTGGATTTACTTACACGTATGTTAAATATACAGTTATAATCTATGTATTGGTTTAAGTTGCGCTGTACAGAGTGTATCCGGGAGGTGATTCCTCGTGAAAAAGTAAGAAGACATTATATGTGATATTTTCAAGACAAGTGACTATTAAGGGAGGTATGAGCCTTTGAAAGTGGAATTTAAAATTTGTATTTGGTAAAAATACTAAAAACTGTTAAGAGTTACTCTGCCGTCAGGTTTTGTGAACATTTCATGACGTCTGTTCGAGCAGCACATCGTAAGGAACAAAAAAATCCTCTCGTTGCAAGCTCCTATAATGAATCGTTTACAAGAAAAATGCATACCACTATTGCTAAGACAATATCACAACCAACACCTGGTACGTGGGCAAAAATTGGTACTTCCCCTATAAACTATTGGTTTGTAAATGCGTCATACTCTCAGGAAAATGCAACCTGTGATGCAGTGTTTTATAAGCATGTCGCAAAGTTAAAAAAAAAAAAAAAATTAGTTAGGTACGATTCGATAAATTTGGCAACAATTTTGTTTTTACAGCATTTTTATAACATTTTATTTTCTATTTGAAGAAAATCCATGAATAGTTTAAACATCATTACATCCATTTCGTAAATTCTAAAATAATTAAAATACGTTTTCAATCGTTTTATTTATTTTAATGATTTTAACAACAGAAACTGTAAGTGCTGTGAAGAGTAGATTTTGCGACCATTGCTAGTTGTTTTGGGGATCATAGCAGTCCCTTTCTGTCATGCAGTGAAATAAATAAAACGTTTTCAAAACGATTATGGTTATTTTAACTGTACTAACAGGAATGTTATGTTGTTTACAATATTCATAAATTTTTCTCTTTAAAAAAATAATATTTTGTAAAAATGCTGCAAAACCGAATCTGTTACCAAATTTACTGAGTTCAGCCTAAGGTTTTTTAAGTTACTTGGATGGATTTTGGAACATACTTTTAAAAAATGCTTCACAGGTTGCATTTTCCAGAGAGTACGGCGCATGTACAAACCAATAATTACTTGGCGAAGATACCACTTTTAGTCTATACGCCAGGCGTTTCATTATTGTGCACAGCAACAGTGGTGTACATTTTTCTTGTAAACTGTTCATTATAGGAGCTTGCAACAATAGGATCTTGTTTGTTTCTTACGAAGTACTGCTCGAACAAATCAACATGAAATGTACAGAAAACCTGACGGCAGTGCAATTTTTTGCAATATGTGGGTGGCCACCACATTATTTTCATGAAAGGTAAAAGTTTGAACGCTGAACTTTTTTCAGGTTAAAGATCTCAAAAACACTTAACATTGCCTACATAATTGTAATTTTATCCTTTCTTTATTTTTTATTTTTTACAAAATACAGTTTTTAAATTCCACTTAAATTCCGCTTACATCTTCATGAGTAATCACTTCCCGAAGTTTCGGTTATTAATTTCCATACACCTGTATATTTAGATTTCGGCGACTTACAAGTAACAACCTACACATTAATATTTAAGATACACAAGTACTTACAGAGTACCACGGAGCTTGATACTGCACACAAGAAAAGGCGACACATAATACACTGGACCGCGACAAGCGATGTTTCACGGAACAAGTCGACTACTCTATTTAATTACTTGTGTACCTTAAATGTAGTATGTAATTAATTGCCTAGCAATCTTTGTCTTTCCTTTACAATTAAGTGATGAAACAGTTTATGCCTATAGTGGGTTCGGTTAGTAACTGCCAAGCTGTCAGCGATTCTGTACAACAGATTTCACTGGTTCACAACGAATTTCTTTTTGACACAATATTCACGGTTACTGCTTTAGAGTGTTAACTATAGTATGTTGCCAAAGAAAGGACTTGGTAGGAGCGCACTGTACAAAGGGAGAATGCGCCAATGTTGCAGTTTCGTCATTGACGACGTCGATGGCGACATCCCCGAGGAAGACGCGGAGGACAGCGGCAGACCTAAGACGCCCGCCAGCGCCCCTAGCGGCGCGTCCCAGCAGCAGGACGAGGCTGCCCGCGTCCAGCAGATCAAGGTAGTTCCACCCCGCCATCTAGGTTAAGTTTCTTGTAATGCCAAGGAATGGCGCTCATATCTCTTCAAGCTGATGTTGGATGTGTTAGTTGATATAGGTGATTCAGAATAAAGTGAACACTCAGATTTCTATTTTCTGCCACTTTATATCTTCCCGCCGAATGTAAACATAAATATTGCCACGTGCTTTTATTTACATAGGGTCGTGCAATGTTTACACTGCTCCGATAAATTTTATCTACAAAATGTACTCATTGGGCTGAATATCAGATATAATAAAAAGTAATCTTAGTTATAAATACCTGCGAGTTAACGTCTTATAATACTGGTTTCTGTCCATCGACTAATTTATTCAACACGCACTATTGCCGTTACGAATCTCGTAAATGCGGGCATATTTTATTTGAATTTGTAACTCAAAACCGCCACTAAAAACAGACATGACACACGAAATTCAAGAATTCAAGTTCCGTACAGTTCTACTGCCGCTTCAAAAAAAATATATAACGTATTTTCTTAATATGTGAAATAAAAAGTATGTTGATTCTAGGTTGGCAAACGTAAAACGTAATTTACAGAATACCGATAGTTTCACATAATTTGGCAATGATATTCATAATATTTCCCAATACTTTTGAATGTGTATATACGCACAACGGAGAAAAACACACGCAAATGATGCAACTTGGCGGATCGGCGAAAAAACGGCGAGAACATAACTCTGATGCCACCTGTCGGTGGAACTTTCAACTGTCTGAAGCGCGAAGCAAGCGGTAACGAGCAAGATCATCTGAGGTTCGCGATAGCGTCACATTATTCTGGCGCCAATTGAGTCTAATTATACTGTAAGTAGGAATGTCAATAAGATCATAAATAAATATTTTGAAGTATATTAAATACAGAGAGGTCGATTTCATCTGCTGTCCTTTCACTAATGTTGTATTCAAATAGGAAAATACACGGAACTACATGCGATGAATCGCTGCCAACCATACAAGCAGTAAAGTAACTCTTGATAATGTTGACTTATTTGCAGTAACGGCTAGTAGTTTTTTTCAAAGGTTAAATCTTTACTGCTCACTTTATCCAGAATGACCTACAGCTCATTCACCTGACAAGTTAGCTCGAACAATAGTATATGTCTAAAAGCTCGCAGGCATTTCAGGGTTTTGTCACTTATTGGATGGTGGAAAACTGCACCTGAGTTACTGTTTGAATGCCTCAAGCTGAAATTTTGCTCTGCCACGCTAACCTCGTGGCTTAATAATCGTGTTTTGATCCCATATTAAAATTATATCTGGGCCAGATCAGACATCAGGAACTGGTCATATGCATACTGGCTCAGATCTGGCCAATCTTAGACATATTTTTTTATTAAGGGAGTAAGGTGAAAATTACATTGTATTTATTATTAGATGTTTTTAAGTTCCTCGAATAGCTTGACAGCCTTGGTTGAAATACGTACACTATAAAATCCTTCTCTTATACTATCAAAATGCCCTGAATCAGAAATCCTAGAAACTCTTTTACTGAAAGGTACCATGGTCCAACTATAATATAAAAACTAAATTTGTTACAAATTGGCCCAGTATTTCAGGAAACAGGGCATAGCCTACTAACCAAATAAGTAGGGAATAATTTTGAAAATAATTATACATTATAAAGCAAGACTAATGAACATATCTGATGTATGTTACATTTGTAATAACAAAGTTGGTATTATTTTTTTTATTGTTGGCTAAACTGTTTTGAATTCTAATTTAAGAGGCCCAAGTATGTTCCTAACAAGCATGCTGAATGTTAAAAAAACTTCTAAGCATAGTTTCAAGTGTATGTTCTTTTCATAGACAAACGTAATATGAATAAGTTAAGAGGTTTCAGCGTGAAAAACATTACATGCAGGGGCGTCATTTCAGGTTTTTCCAGGGGGGGGGGGGAAGGGGCAAAATTTTGTTTTCTGACGACAGTGACCTTGTTGCATCTTTTTTATTAATTAAGAATGTATAAATTAGATACTTTAATAATAAAACTTCAATTTTATGTCCTTAAGTTAGCATTATTTGCATTTAAAAATAGAAAACATATATTTATACACAAAAATTCCAAATCCAGGGGGGCATTTGCCCCCCCCCCCTGTAGCCCCAAATGACGCCCCTGATTACATGTGACATGCTACAACACAGTCCATACACCAGGCAAAGACTTCTCTTAAGTTGTCACCATATTGATTAAAAATTTGAACAAAATTCAACACACTGTTAAACCTGAGTTTTGCTTACAACTAGTTAGTACTGTAACATACGTCATACAGATGGCAGCCTGAAATGGCTGTTTTTACCTGTAATGTTGGAATTGAAAACAGTGTTTCTAATAGTGCCGGACCGATAACAGATTTTGCAGATACTTTTCAATACTGATACTTTCGTACCAATACCTTGGATACCAATTACAATGTATTCTGCACATAAAATCAAATTGAAGTATCATTTTCAGAATAAACATTTTATTTATTATGTGTACACACAGAGAATTTACTGTAACTCACTCAACTGTAGTGTTTTATAAAGTATTAAAACAAAATGTGCAATAGTATTGGGATGAAAATTTGTGGAATGCCAGTGTGCCGATAAGTCAATAGTCTACTATTTTTTACTACTGATAAGCAAATTTTTAGTGATATATTCTCTATCCTCATTTCTTTTATGCGAGAGTATGGACTCCTGAAGTTGGGTAATGTAAATTTCAAATTAAAAAAAACTGCAGTATCAGTATGAAGTAGGCCTATCTGAAATTATTTTGTCAGATACTTACAGACACAGATACTGTAATATCGGCAGATACTGAGGTATCAGAATCGGCACCGTCCCAGTACTAGTTTCTAATGTATGTGGGAGTATAACTGTGACATTCCACATTACTTTGAAGGGTTTTAGTTCCCGTAAACTAGAACACAAAATGTACTTTAAAAAATTGTTCATAAATAAAATTTTCCACATATACTGTACATAACACACCATATTTAAGTGCTCTTCAAACTTCACATTCACCATCTATAAATGAATAACAGAGTAAACGTTTAGGTTTCACATTGTGATTCTATGTAAAGAAACAATCCAGATTATGGTATAATCCATGATTATGGTAGGCTCAGAATCATCTGAACACCCACAAATTGGTAATCTCAGATTGTGTCATTACGTTGAAGTGCAATGCCCCTACTGCTTTAAATGCAGCTATGTTTGTGGTCCGCAGGTGGAAGCAGAGAGTCGTAAGAACGAGTTTGCCAAGCTACTGGAGGAACATGCACAGGTGGTGAAGGAGTTGAAGAAGATGGAGGACGAGCCGCTGCAGTCGTGAAGTGCAGTGTGCAGCGACAGCTGGCGGTGGAACTCACTGAGCGACTTGTGTGGGTACCCCTTCTTCACTAGCTTCGCCACATTAAGTTACATCGTTAACAGTGATACCTTGATGAGTAACAGAGTGAATGTTTCCAACGGCCGATATTTCAAAGTGGAAGTGTTTAGTACAAGTCGGGTACAGCAGTTATTTGAAAGATGTATTTTGGGATTTTTTTAAAAAGATTATATGTCTTGTCTGTATGTTATGTTTATGTTTAAAACTATACTTTTAACTTATAAATGTTGGCTACATCCCTACCATGTTTGGTTTTGGGTTTCAAGTTACAAATATTGTGTGATTGGCTATGTTATGGCTGGTAAGTGCATATTCAGTGCAATTTTTTTTAAAGTAGGCCTACTTACAGTAATTGTTATTTGACTTGTGTATTTTTATTAGGGTGCCTGTGTTTCCATATTAATCTGTTGTTTATTTATGATTGAATACTGTAGTTAATGTTAATGGCAATCAGACAATTTGCAAAATTCTGTATGTTTCTTGTGCCCTCCATGCCAAAAAAAAATTGGATAAATAAGAGTATAAATTATTGTATCAAAAAATTAAATTCCCAGTGGTAGGGATAAATTTTAGCTAATTTTTATCCCCCATTATATACTAATATATTGTGTTTCATAAACCTAATATCAAGATTAGGCTATGTTTTAAAAGATAAAAAATTATTGTAATTGGTACATAAACCAGGGTCCATTCATACATTCAGTGTGCCAAAATGTCTTGGTAATGCAAATAAATCTATGAAGCACATTAACAAAAAAAAAAAAAACAGTTAATTTGAAACAGAAAAAAATATTTATTTCTTTGGAAAGACAATTGCTGATTATAAAGAAGAAAATTTACTTAAGAAATTATATTTGTAAAGATGTTTGTAAATGTAGGTAAACCTAAAAAAAAGTGGAATGTAAATACATTTATTATGTTGGCAAAAAATATGCATTAACTTACTATTGTCCTCTTCCATACAATGATGTGAATAATGTAGAAGTACAACAAACATCACACCTACATTTGTCTTTGCAAAACTTACTCTGCCATTACAAGGAAAATACTTTCCAATAAGGGACATAGCAGTATGCTGTCATCAATTGTTTGTGTAAGTAGAGGTAAAAAAATATTCTAATGATCTTGAAAGGCAATACAGTGTAATTTTTTTCTTTACAAACCTGAAAGGTACATAACTATTAGCAGTTTACAATAATGAGATTATGTATTATCATATGTTTGTGACATTTATTTTAGGCAAGTTATAAAAAACAAACATTCTTATTGCTGCCATTACATCTTTTTTACCAGTAGACAAATTAGACTGTTTCACATATATAGAAATGATGTCAAGGATGAAAATCAACCTATGATTTCTCAGCACATACCACGGTGAAAGTAAACAAATTCACGTCAATAACAACTTTGTTCTATTAATGAGGTTGCAGTACAATAGAAGTTTGGCTAGTGGCTAACGGCATGCTAGCAGGCATGTGCAAACACTGATTTTTTCAGTTGTGAATACTTTAAAATACTTATGGAAATTTTCAAATTGAACGTGAACATTTTCAAATAATAGTTTTAAGTTCTGAATAAAAATAACTTACAGGTACAGTATGTGCAACAATTTTGAAATCCAAGATATTAATATAACTGACACGTTAGGCCTATACTAAGCAGACTCTTACATTTGAATGCGCTTTTAAGGACAAGACAGTTAAGTTCATAACCATTTGAGGTTTGACTTTGCATTCAAAACATGACGACAATGTATTCAAAAATAGTTTTCTCATTTCAACAATTTAAAATCAATTCAACACAAAAAATTTCTAAAAGAAATTAACATTGCTTACCTTAAGTCTGCATCGATTCCCTAACATTCTAAAAATCATTCACATACATATTGAAAAATTAGAAAGTCGAGAAACAAATGTCCCAAGACATTACAGTATATATGAAAACCCCACGGATTCAAAAATTCAAAATGCAGCAAATAAATATGTAAACCAATTTAGTTAAGTGTTCAGAAGCTGCGCGATGAATACCAGCACAAAATAATTTCCATTGAGAAACATATGTGTCAAAATGTTAATTACTGATTTTTAGAGAAAGGAAATTTCACTAAAAGATTTTTGCACCCCTTTGTTTCAGTGCCTTACGTGCACACCTGCAGCTCTGCTTTGCGGTAGGTGATTGGATGCCGTAACACCCAGCGTGTGGAGGTTTAACCCGCAAATGACAGACTTGATGTGACGCAGTTATCCCTATACTTATTGGCACAGTCAAATAAATAACAACTCTGCACAAAAACACTCTGTCAATAGCCATGAAGTTGAGCTACAGGTGTGCACGTAAGACACTGAAACAAAGTGGGGCAAAAATCTTTTCACCAAACATTCCCGTCCCTAGTGATATTTTACCGACGACAGATGTTAGTTATTACGTAAATGAAAAATATTTAACTCTGCTGTAAAGTTAGATTTACCTGTGAAGTGCGAACTAACCTGGTGTCATTCTTGAGTGGTATGACATGTTTTACACTCCGCAGAATCCTTCGTAGAAGTGTTTCCGTGTAATACCCTCAAGGTCTTCATCCACTATAACATTTATGAAATAATATTCACATACTGCTTCATGAAGCAGTAACACACACAAGTTTCACCATCTGCAGTACAAGTTCCAAGCAGATCTCAATTAGACCGAGCCTGGCCAACACTCACTGTAAATTACAAACACAAGATGCTAAGCAAATAATAATTAAGGTTAATTTTTATAATACATATTTTGGATATACTAAACAAAATACTGTACTGAAGGCAAAAATGGTCTTGCTATTTTCAACAGTGCAACTGTGTATTGTTAACAATATGGCAGACACCATGTGTTTACAGTTTAAAGTTTCTTGTCCCAAACTTTTTTCATTACTATTTTACTCCACAACATTCCCTAAACATTTTAATGCACTGTATTCTGAAAAGTTTGGATTTCATCAGTAGCAGTTTTTAGTGCACATTTTGCAAGCTGTGATTATGAAGTGCCAAAATAGCCTATAAGCAGTCGACCTAAATGTCAGGAAATGTTAAGTTAAGAAGCTGCATTCGAGCACCGTGAATATTCACTTTTCAAATAGTTTTGAAAATGATATTTGCAACTATTTGAATTTTCAAATACTGTATTCACACACCTTTACATACTTGCCAACTTTTACAATTTATCCGTAAAATGTACGGAAATGGTAGGGCTTTTACAATTTTACAGGAACTTGTAAGATTTTACGGATACGTTCCGCAATTAGATGCTAATTTTTTTTTGTCAGAAATTCCGAAAAACAGTTTGGCTCAGTTGTACCAAAATAAATTGCATTTTGAATCATGTTTCATTTGAACAACATGTACTAAAGGCCATAAAATAAGTTTTTAGTGGGAATTCAACAGTTAATAACAATGAGTAATTCGTATGAACCAATGCCAAAACTATGGTTGAAAGCCAATAGGTGGCTTTCTTCAATAGACAGTTTCAAAATGGCAGAGTACGCATGGGTTTTGTTTGGAACTCTTCCGACGGAGTCAATAGATTCTTCACAAGTGGCAGTTTTTTTATTTTAAGGATGAAACACTATTCTGCAGCTCTTATTACGAATCACGCATATGGATACTGTTATCACGTGTTAAAGTCTGAAGTTAGAAAAGTGTGGCATGTTTTTGAGAGGACACCTAAACTATTCATACAAACAACAAAATATGTTTGTGAAGCGCATGTAAAAGATATTGCTTTGAGTGAAATATGTGTTTATTATTATTATTTGTGAAGTTTGCGAGTTGTAAACATATTTACGCATTTAGTAAAATAATACATGATGTTACAGACTGTATCTTAGCTTATTTAAAACAAACACTAGATTTCGAACTGTACAGTGAAACTGATTTTCCTTTAGCAGCATTACCAGTGTGAAATATTTGTCAGGTCTGGCTACGTAATTAAAATAAACAATTAATTATTTCGATATCATAGTTGCAGGTTGTGTGTGTCAATTAAGGTAGGTTTTCTGAGCTAGGAACAAAAATAATGGCTAGTATTGTATTATACTGTACATATAACAGAAACGCCAGCGATACTAATTGTAGTGAAAATGCAGCAACAAAATTAATTATGTACAGTCACATTTTAATGGCACTGTAACATTTGATAAACCATTATAACTGTTCAGATGTATGTCTATCACAATCTAATATTTTTCATTATAGTAAGTGGAATACAGTTTTTTTTTCTGTACAAATAATTGCATAAGTATTATGCACAAGTTTCTAAGAACATTAAAAAAAAATTTAGTAGAATATAGTTTTTCCGAATGTTTTCAAATGGATCTATTTATGTGTATGCTTATTTTAAAATGTTTCAATAACTTACTGTAAACCTGTTAACTTTTTTTTTAAGTTTGATAAATTTGCATAAATCTGGTCAAAATGTCAGAATAATAAATTTTGACACAAAATTGCTGCATGCAATTTACGCTAAAATTTAACATCTAGTAGGTGTTTTACTAATTCTCTTCTTGAAAAGTTGGCAAGTATGCCTTTACACGCTAGAGCTTTAGCTAAACAAGATCCATACCATGTAAACACAAAAATGTGAAACAGAATTGAGTCTGTGGACTGTAATCCTATTAAAGCAGTTATCTCTACATAGTGAACACCACTACTGTGGACACATTTGATCATGTTTACTGCTTACAAATGAAGTCCACAATAATAGGACCGCAACAGACAACACATGAGGTACAAGAATTTGAAAATCAATACAGAATAGTCTGTATGGAAAAAAATACTTCTTACGAAAGAAAAGTTGTAAGAACTAAAGAGTGAATTACTTAGCTTTGTAGATGTTCACGTACTTTAAATTACAGAACAGAAGATAGTTGGAGTATACTGGGTATGGTTGGACATTCGTACAGAAGCACTGTATGTACGTACAGTATTTAGTTTAACATTATTCATACAATTTTTTTCCTTGGATGTTCACGGTTTTATCACTTGAGGTAAAGCTCATTACTTATGTACCAGTCATTGAATGGCAGATTATCATTGAAGGTTCAAGACAATTCCCTGGCTAAAGCTCCATCCTGGTTGACATCATATCTGTACTATACTATGCAACCTACTACACGAGGGCACTTCACCCGGCTAAATACTGTATGTAGTTTTTGTTTCCCAATGGGATTCATGGGTATGTTTAATGTTCCAACAACTGACTTAGCCAGCTGACAACAGTCTCCTTCCTATGACAGGCTGTAGTCTAGCTATTGGCCTGCAACGTTGTTACCTCCAACGTTCTCAAGTCCACTCATGCTGCTCCTACCGATAGACATAACAGGACTTTTAAAAATTCAACAAGCAGGCATGTACCGATGTTGATTACTGCCAATCTTGCAGTGCAAAACTGTTGAGCGCAAGCACCATACAAACAGTCAAAGCATTTGAACAATGTTGCGTAATGACTGTGTGATCCCGCTTGGCCAGTTTCACAAGTAGTGGGTCATTCTACAAGTACAGTACAGGAAGGGAGAAAATCTCGTAAGCAAGGATCATGCTTAATAAGAAAAACTGTATAATATGAGTGTGTGTGTTTCTGAAGATGTGAAGTAGATAACTGTATCACATCACCATAACATATCCTGGCATCTATGAAACTACTAACTGGTAGAGTTACTGAAGAGTACTCGCATATAAGTAAACATGGGTGAACAGCAGCACTCCACTATATATATAAAATTTTGCAGTGGTGAATAGAATATAAGCATATATCTAACTGAATTTGACAACACAAATACAGTATGTGCATTAAGGAGGAATGATCCCAACCACTCAACCATCCTGCGCTGAGAGTGTATAGTGGTGTATGCTGCAATGAGAAGCTTCAGCAGTCTTCGGACTTCGTTGACAGATCTGAGAGCAGCCATGCCCCCCCCCCCCCCTTCCCAAACCCTTGCCCAACACTTACTGTATGGACATAACCTTGGATTTATTACTATTTTTTTTATAAGTTTGCTTCATGGATGTACCAACATTTTTGGCACAACAGGGCATAGACAAAAACTTTACAGATTTGTAATTGTTGCAACCTCAATATTGTGATTATTTTGTAACGGGAAACCATTGAGAAGAATAAAGAAAGTACATAACTATTTTACACTAGCGTCTAGTGGTCAGAACAGTTACAGACACTACTCTGTAAGGACCCCAAAAAGTGAACTACATAAATGATAACTTGCACCCTGTCCACGTACAAAACATTAAAAAATTTCTCTGGTTTTGGATAAGAAAAATCATAAATCCCAACTGGCTACGACTAACTCCCCTTAAAAATTAGATTATTTATTTACAGTATACAAAAGGGCTCCTACACATGTGTTTATGGTGTATGGAAACCAAAACAAAAGTTGTACACGCTCATTAGTAAGGAATATTTCTAATGGCTTTCTGTAACCCAATACAGAACATCAACATCCCGTGGCTAGCATGTGATGAGCCGCACATGGTACAAACACTTTACTTTTGCCTGTATGAGCTCACCAGATTGCCAACTGGGTGTGAATAGTACCAGTTGGAACATTGTTTTATATAGAACCTTCAAAAGCAATATTTAAAAGAATTTCCATCTGTGCTTAGATGAAGACTGATAGAATATACAATAAGTACGTAGTTTTCGTCAAGGTATTAGATTTCTCGGTCCAGTAGCATACTGTGCAAGCAGATGGAATGGTTTTGCAGTAAATATCAAATGTAAGAAACAAATGTAAGTAAAAGATAATCATTTTATTAAAAATATGTAATGGATGCGTTATAACATGTAAAAAATACAATGCATAATAAGCCGCACATACTACATAAAAAGTGTTAATTTAATATGCACATAGGCTGTTGATGGTAAACTGAGCACTTCTGAAGACATTCATATCTAGAACAATAATAAAAAGGCATTTTACTGTCACAACAGACTAATTTTTAGTACAGTGAAAATTAAATTGTGAGTTTATTACATACATTGCCTTACCGATGTTAAATAGTTGAGGGGAAAAGTAAAAATTGATTGAAAGGCATCCTGCCCACTTTGGCAAGTCCAAAAGAAGGATATGCATAGTGGAATAAACACCTATCCTCACTAGTAAACTGGACGGTCGTCCACCGCGGACATATTAATTTAATGGTGGAAAATGGTGCTATTTAAGTAGATTTTTTAATGAAAATACTGAACCAACTACTGGTAGAAACTGTAATATTTTTTTGAGGCTAATTGAGTTTTGAAGAACAAAGTGAGATTTTCCTAAATAAACTAATACACCTAAATATAAATGGGTGTGGCAAAAGGCGAAGAAGCAAGTGTGTTAGGGGTAGTAAAAGCATATCAAACAAACTCTAAACCTCATTCACCTTAAATGCACGTTAATTTTATTTTAAAATGTTTTCATAGTTTTTGTTTGTTCTTTTGCTAGTTTGTTCTACACAGAAATTAATCACTTAAATTTGTACCTAGGCATACACAAGACAATTAACTTATTTCAGGCAAACTACCGGTATATTAGTTAAATTTACGACTTCTTAACACAGTGTTGTTGCAGATGTGGGACTTTTCAGAAATTCAGCATCACATATTTGCTCAAAACAGCTCAGCTACCTCTATGTTGAGATTTTGCCACCACGATACTGTCCAAAGTTGTGTTAGAAATGTACATGCTTTACATTAACACAATAAGCAAAATGCAGAATGATTACTTTTTCTCGATGGTAAAATGCCCAGGAATTCACAACTAAATGTCTTCTTCTATAATGCAAGATACTTCACTTTACTTGTTGTCATTGTTATTATAGTTTCATTGAGTAAACATACATAATAAGTAGAAAATACTCATATCACACAACAGTATCACAAAATAAAACAAGTGGAACAAATTCACAACATGTAAACAAAGCAAAATACAATGTCGACACCATCACCTTAGATAGCCAATGAAAAATTTTTTGATTTGCTAACAGGCACAAAAAATCACTCCAAAATAATTGTAGAAATTATCACAACAACTATGTTAGCACCTTACATGTGTGTTTAACACAAGAATTACATACTGAAAATTACCTGTGGGTAATGCAGCTAAAATACCATACACTCAAGTTATGGTACAATGTACAATACTGGACGGTCCTGTGCTATAGTATGAAAGCCAGAATACCTATTGATGTATCAAATAACAAAATGAATATGGTACTGTAGGTAGAAAATCAGGAGTCTCCCGCCTACAGTGGGAGAGTTGGCACGTATGAATAACCAAGGATATGAAAGTGCTCATTTTACCACAAATACCTTATTATAAAGTCATTTTACCACAAATTCCTTATTATAAAGTCAAAGTACATTACACTCACTACAGAACAATAAACAGTATAAATTACACCTATGTAGCTTAGAAGATAAAGGAGACCAATTTATTATGGACTTCGATAAATTAATTTAAAAAACACAACTTCCAGGAACACAGCAAAATAATAACATCAACAAAACTAGTACAATTCAATAGCTATTTACTCATATTTTTCCTACACAATACAATACTGCCTTACAGGTGTAAAGTCAACATAAGGCGGATACATGAATATTACAAAAACAATCTGAAGACAATTGCAAATAAATTCAGAAGGTAAAATTTGCTTGCATATTTGTGAGGCACCTCTAAAAGTACAGTATGTACATTATATTTACATGCTTGCCCTTTACAAGTTGAAATGGACTTAAAAATAAAAACACACACCACAGATATTCCTAAAAAAAGAACCATTTTAAAGCAGGAGGTAGAATGTCTTCATTGTTCTACCCCTTACTCTCTTTCTCTTGAAAAAATTTTAACAGTGAAGACTTTAGTACAAACCTCAAGAAACCCACATTTTTCCAGTTCATTAAAATATAATTTAGTGGCAAAGTATGGAGTGTTCCAGGGTATTTTAGAGATTACAAATTACCAAACCAACTCTGAGTTGTGTGTGAAACTATCAAACTGGCAGAGTCTAGTACACTCTCTAGCCACTAGCGTGCCAAAGACGAAGAGCGAGTTCTCCAGTAATAATCATTGGTCTCCACAAGCATCTTCACTTGGTGTGACCAGCAGGTGCATTAATGACATGTAATCAAAGTGTATAGTCACACCTTGGAATATGGCCACACTTCACCAATGATGGAATTGTACACAACAAATGTTGGAAAAAAATATACTGTTTATCCTCAAAAAGATACAAATACTCGTATCATCACTTTGACGTTTTACCATTGGATTTTATATTACATTGTTTTACATATAAACAACATTTTTACTGAAAAAAAAAAATTAATGTATTCATTCTCTCATCTTATTCCAAATGGAAATAAAACCACTTTGTACCAACGACAACTTTACACATGTATGAACATTACTTTAAGAAATTTGGCTCAAAGTGAATGTTTAGTTTAAGTCTTATTTAAAAAAAAAATAAAAAAACATTTTTGGAAATAAAATGGTTCTTGTACAAGTTCACTCATTGCGAAGTAAAAACCTTGTTAATACATTCTCAATTTTACAATTTTCTTCGATAATATGCTGATATTTGATCCCACACTTTTTAAAATAGTAAATCACCATCTCAAGAACCAAGCATAACAATCATATATACTATATATCTGCTTGCTCTGTACAACCATCAAATACAAAACTGCAACTGTAAACTGATAGAATAACTTCAAACCTGTGACAAAACCCTTGCTGCAAAAAACTGTGCATATCTTGCTGATTAATTTACCTCAGATCCAATAATATTGTACCCACAATATGGTAATTCATACAGTACTTTATTTCAGGACTGTTCAAAGAACTTTAACGAGAACCTTACTAAATCCAAAAGTCTAAAACGAAATCCGTGACACGGGTGTCATTTGAAAGATCAATCTGTAGGAACTACACAGTTGTGGCGCACTCACACACCTTTGTAATATGCAGTACGTATGTATTGTCATGCAAAGTAACGTGCACAAAAATGTGTTTTATTGCACAGTACACGGAAATCCTAACTAAATATTGTACAGCAATATTTCCTAGATAACACAAGAATAACCATGAGGAAGTCATTGTACATGAGGTTTCACCAACCTCATTATGTCTACCTTTATCACAGTTTCCTTTTACCTCTTACACAAATTTTACTATTGAAAATTCCAGCAATCTTAATACAACATTATATTTTTTTTCAATTGTAAAACAAATGCAAATTTTTTTTACATTTTGGAAAAACAAAAGATTCACTATGTTGCATGCTGTGCAGACTGTTTAAGACACATTTCTGTAAAACTAACTTATTTATTGCAGCCCTGCAACCTACCACCTGGATATATTTGCTCCAATAGTATGGTACCACTGTAAATAGTTCCCGACTCTAGTGTGAATCAAGATGGCTATGCTGTAAATTCACACACACACATGTTTGTCAAGCAATTGTTTCTCACAAGATTTTCATTGAACACACAGTACAATAGCAAACACGGCACCATATACAGAATTATGTGCTTTATTAATCATTAGTGCAGTGACATATAAATAACTGTTAATTTAGTTTGTAAATGTCAATGCATGCGAGGCATTTTGTGCGAAAATCAAACATAAATGACGCCAAGGACAGACGAACAGTTATTTGTTACAACCATTTTTGTCACTTTCGTAGCTGAAGTGAGGTGCTGCACGTGAAGGAAAGATTGAATGTTCAAGGTCGTCTTCGCTATTCTATTCTCATGTTTCAAAACACGTGCTATTCTCAAAATTGCTGGATACTACATCGGTTGCTTCAGCCACAAAGAGATGGCTGCCTGTATTTGCCTAGTTTCAAAATCAGTTAGGAAAACAACATGAAATTCGTGCCATAATTCCCAATTTCTAAATACATAGTACTTGAGATACAAACTAATTACAGCATCTCTATACATACTAGTGGATATACATATAAGGCAATACCTCATATTCCAGATGACTTTGTTTACATGCCTGTATGCACAAGGAGCAGTAATGTTAAAAACTGTGAATTAGTTTCTAGATTGATATTGCAGTATTATGTAGTTATTCTGGGATTTGGGTAACATTGCATGTAGTTGTCAGTTTGCCACAAACATCATAAGTTTGCCACAAATACAATTAAAGGCTTCCAACATCAAACACACTAGTACTTAAAAATAGCATGCTTTACTAAAAATGTGGACTATCTGCAGCACTTGCCTACGTGCACATGACAACAAATCAACACACACAACTGAAACCAAATTGATGTGTCAGTTTCATATATTATAAGCTGTTTACCTATAGTAAAGTTCTACTGATGGTTCAGGTCTACATGAACGCAGAGCTCGGTATAGTTACTATGTCTGTACAGTTTTAAGATAAATAAACTGTCTGAATCAGTTACCCTTTACAAGCTACTGTACTAACATAGTAAATTCTAATGACCAAATTTCCACATTTTTAAGATTATCTGTCCACATAATGAGGTGTGTAAAAAAAAACACACACACATATTTAAAACACCAAAATCAATTTACATGAATATGGCATGGCCTAATTTTCTATAACTTAAAATAAGAAAAAATTATAGTATGTACATAATCCACTATCAAAGTAGAAATGTTGACCTGTAGTACTGAAAATACTAACTCAAATTTCACAATATATAAAGGCGGATTAAATTTCACCAATGCTGCAGTACTAGTACAAAAAGTTAATAATTTAAAAGTATTCTAAGTGAAATTTTTATTTGTATTAAAAAAATTATCTTTAACAACTATAAACTATAATTGACAAAAATACGTAGTTCACTTCACTGCTTAGTAAAATTTTATCATAAAGCAGGAAATTCAAATTTTATTGTAACAGATGTTATCAAAAACTATCAAAAATTCTTGCACAATTGAAAAAACTGGTATAATGTATAACTATGAATATTATTAACATGGGATTAAACTGTTACAGCTAGCAAAATATAGTACAAACACTGTTTTATACACCCTCAATTTTACACTTTTCCTCACTTTATGCCTACTTTTTGTGGTTCCAATTTCTGGTTTCACATTCAACATTCAGCGGTGCCAACCATTTACCAAAACTTTGAGTAGTCATTTGGTAAAAAATCAGTACAGTAGTTTACAACAGTTTTCAGTAGCAAACATGTTATCTTAAATGTGTATACACAGTCACATTACTTATTTGCAACAAAATCGTGCAAACATTTACAACACTTGAAACAAAAAAAAAAACCACAGCTTAAAATGAACAGAATATTTATTTTATTTGAACATCTATAAAAAAAACCGGCAACCCCTCACTTGCTTTTTGTACAGCAATAGGTACAAGAAGACAAGTAGTATGTCCTTGTATGAAATCATTTGGGTTCTTCCCATTAATGAAACAAGCTGGTTTTTATACTGACCAGTCACAGAGAAACTGTGGTCAGTAGCAAAACAAATACAGCTGTGCCATGAAAGTTCTTTTTTGTATCACTCCTCATCAAGTTTCCGCTGTATTTGACATATTACAAACCAGAACAGCCAGAACTTCAAACACTATTATTCTTATTCAGGCCTATCTGCTGTAACACCAATCAAGTAAAGGGTTTCCTCACCAGCATTGTCACATATTTTACAGTACCATCGGTAGCAATACTCAATGTGTTTGAACATACCACATATTAAACACTTTCCTCTTGAGATGACTCAGTAAGTGTTTAAACTACTGCTTAGTTGCAGGCATAATTTGCAATTATTTTAGAATCGGGACACATTGCTTTTAATAACAAACCCACATGTTCTACAGAAATTGATATGCAGTGTTCCACTAAAATTAAGTAAAAAAATACTTTGGCATTCGTTGTATCCACAGCACCACTTAAAAAAAAAAAAAAATGTTACACGTCTGCTCAAAATATTTACCTTTAAATATTCTTCATGATTTTTATTGTCAAAACGACATCGGCAATCATCTTTACCACCGAGTTGTACACAGAAGTCACATTTGCACAGTTCACAAAATATCCTATGTGCTGTTGAGATAAATTTGAAGCACTTAAGCCAGATTCACAACCACACTTAACGTATGTACGAACACATGCACGTACGTTAAGTATTAGAGATTGGATTCACAACAAAATTTAATCTAGACATACGCGGAAATTGTTTATACTATAACAAAATGTCGGTAATAGAGGATCGTAATTAATTTTTACTTTTCGCAGCGAATTAAATAATTCATGACCACAAGATAAATTATTTCTCAATATAAATTAATATTTAATTGATTCTTACCCTTGCACATGCTGCATTCACAACCACCACTTAGCGTATGTACGTACGAAGTAGAAAGTTGATCAACTCTACTACGTACATACGCACTCTACGAGAGGATATGAATGCTAGAATGCACACTCTGTGTTTCTACTTTTACACTTACATACGCACGTACGCTAAGTGGTGGCTGTGAATCCAGCTTTAAAATTTCCACAACTATGAATATTCTGAAAATATTTTGGTTTCTTATTCATAGTTACCTAAATGTACATGTACGCATAATTTTGTTTAAACTACAACATGGTTAGGTTTCCGCCTCAAAATGGCTAATGACCACCAATCAGGGGAAGAAGCAACAAACGAAGATGGGATCATGTGTCAAGCCTTTGGGCAAACAACTCATCAACTGGAGCTGCGTAACCAGCGTGCTGTAACATTTATCGTAACTAACGTAATGTAACAATAACAAGCATGCATCAAAGATAGGTAAATTACAGCATTTACCTAAATATGAGACTATGTTTTATTCCTATTTTACTTCCCAAAAACCTGGGAGTCATGATATTTTCAAGTCTTGATTTTTTTAACTGTCTGGGATTTCATATCTCTGGAGACGTAATAAAACATAAAATCATGTGGACGTCGAAAATTCATTCCTAAATATACCAAGTGTAAATTGAGTAGTCATTCCACTGCATTGTGTGTATTTTTTTTGGTTTATGTAAATAATAAAGCATTTTCTACTTACAGACATAACCTAATTTTAACCATGCTTAATGACTGAGAAACATGCTACAGTAAATTTATATTTCAACAGTAACCACCCATTATTTACTGGACTTATTATTTTACAGGAAAATTTATTCTTCCCTCTAGGGAGGCCAAAGTGAAAATGTAAGGGTCATATTAATATTCAACGTTGTGTTATTTTTCGGTACATACCTTAACTAAATTTGAAAAAGCAAAAATCTGTAGTATTTCTGGGGCACTTAAGTTTCGTAAGAAAGTGTAACTATTCACATAAACAACGGACAGTTTGCAGTACTTGACACCTCTGGATATTCCCCTTTTGATGCTTTCCTATTTTAACAATCTTTTTTCTAGGTCTCAAGACAACTGTAAAAGAGGAGTTCCACTGTATGTGCACTATTGTAATACGACTAAGTATTGTATCTTAGTACTATATTAATTTGTGATAGTCTGCAATCAATACATTAGTAAATAACCAGAAAGGTCTCGTATTAAGCAGTAAAAGATTGTTTACAAAATTTAGTCATCTATACAACTTTATAGACCATGACAGTACCTGTGTAAAACTATGGAATATTTATGAAGCAAAATTGTTAACACACCAAGTAACAGCTTCACTCTTTGGTTTTACTTCAACATGCAGTTTCCAGTGTTAGATTCCCACTAACGTTGCTGCTATCCCCCCTCCTCCTTTCAAACCCAATAGTGCATAAGACATACAAAATGCCAATGTTGACCTTTGAAAAATACAGTAAACCCTCGATCTAACAACACCGCACGGTGCCAGATAATTATGTTGTTAGATCGCCGATGTCGTTAGTCCCGAGGTAATTAAGTTTGACACCCCAACGTAAAAAAAAAATTAAAGTGTTTTCTTTTTCCTTACAGTTAATATAGAGCAATTACCGGCTTAAAATGTACACTTTTTCTTGAAATTATATTTTAGTATAACTAAAAGGTGTCTTCCAAATAAAATGGTGCTCCATAACTCCTCGTGTGCCATGAAGCCTGCGACCGCAAGGCGCGCTAGGTCTGGTTGAGTAGGGTGGGGGAGGGAAGAGCGGCCGGCTGGCTTTGGTTTGTCTCCCTCAACTCGTGCGCGCGTGATTCATCCTGCTTGCCTGGCGCAAAGCTCACCAACAGAACGACTCATACTACAACGATTTTAAACATTTCAGTAAAGCCACAGAGTATTTTTTTTTTGTAAATACGCATGAACTGTTACAACTTGTCGCCATTATATGATTTTAAGCAACACGAATAAAAATGCTTATAAAAGAAAAAAAAAAGTATTTTAATTTTTAAAAACCAATACGCCTATTAGAAACGCAATTTGGAGCCACTCAGAAGTGCTAAAAGCGGACTTTTCAAGGTGCTCTCACTAAAATAACAACTGAATTACTCGTCGTTTTAAGGGGGCGGTTCACGAATTTGCTCCAAAAATGGTACTTTTGTTTGAAAATACCGAGAATGTTAAGTTAAGAACAAATGAATTACTTATGCAGGAAGTACACAGTTCGTAGATATTTATGATGCATCATACATACTAGATTCACTCACCCAAATTGTAAAAAAAAAATTGTCTAAGTTGAACTGTATTAGCTCCACAATGTGACACTATTTGACGGAATATGAGTGTAATTATGGTGCAATGACTAAAATCTAAGTTTTAAACAGTAATTTTTACTCGCCTTTGTGAAATGTGTTAATGCTAGCTTTGTTATTCAATCTAATATATTTGTATGATATTTTTTTCCTTTATATCAATTCACTATGGGTTGTAAAAAAATTTGTTTTTGTTGTATAGGATTAATAAACTCGTGCATTCTTATACAGAAGTTGTTACGCCGAGTTTACTTTTCAAATTCACATATTGATAAT
>PNEQ01091874.1:109328-119681 GCA_003012365.1 Medauroidea extradentata
CCCCCCCCCCCTAGTTTGTTTAAAATTGTTTTCACCATGTTGGCCAATTTTTTCAATTATTTGATACAGTAAATGCTATCTATAGTTTTGCCTGATTATGAAAGTAATGAAATGATTGTTAACTGATGTTTTAGTCGAAACTGTCATTTCCTGTCTGGAAAAAAGTATCTTATCACGACTATCCCAGTCATTTTCTCCAGCTATTGTAAACAAATCATCATGCTTCTTACTGTCTGTTTAGAGCATTCATTCTTACACTTAGATAACATTTTACCGATGAACAAACAATATTTGCAGAAATAATGCTGTGGTTGTAAACCCTATGCAAGGATGGATCTCGAGCTTCCCTTTGCAAGATTAAGTAAACATTTTCGGCACCACTGCCTTCTAACAGCACCTGTGGCAGGCTACCTACCCACGCCTTCTCCTCACTAGATCCACCCCCACAACTTCCTTCACACCCGATAAGCGATACTGCTGCTGTGATAAACAAAACGCGGAAAAGAGGGATGGAGAGACACACAGCAAGCATTTACACGTGCCGCACGAGCTGTTTTATTAGCCGCCACCTCATAGTACGCTTTATCTCGCCAGCAAAACTCGGGCAAAAAGTTGTGAAACTGCGCATTTGCTAGGGTTGTGCAAAAATTATTTATTTCTCTTGAAACGAAAGTGACCGGAAATTAATGAAATTTCGCGAAAGTGAAACAAAAGAAAGTTTTTTTGAGCTGAATCTGGCCTTAACGAAAGTTAAACAAAATTTTTAAAATTAAAAACGTATTTATTAAAATTGATGATCCATCAATGTGCATGTTTTTTCAACAGACAGTAAAACAATATAATTTGGTACTTGAGTATCACTCTTGGATTTCAGTAGTCCATTACATAAGTCATTTTGGTGCACTTTGATGTAGCTAAAAACTACACTAGATCCCCGATTATACGAATTCTGGATTTAACGAAGGTAGCGATTCTACTAATACAATCTCAGGAACCCTCAAAAAATAACGAAATTCTATGACAAAAATAAATTTAAGGAATTACATTGACAATGAATAAAATACATACATACTTTTTCATGCAACTGAATCTGATGGCATACTAGCCGGATACAACATTATATTTGTGCAAGTATATATAAAACACTAATTCTGAACACCAGTAATTAAAAATATAAAATACTCATATATCACCAGTGATAAAATAAACACAGCTGTACGTATAAACGTCCTGCCATGATCATTAAGAGAAAGAATTTTGCAACCCAAATTATTTTTATGAATTTACATTTTCTAAATCATTTTCATAAATTAAATCAAGAGTAGGGTGTAAGTGAGGAAGAGTGGATAATCTGCCGCAGCATTAAACCTCTAGCGCACAGCGCATGCTGCAGAATGGAGTGTCTCCCGCAACGATACTCTTTGGCCATATCTCGAGCAGAGTCAGCCGAGATTGCTCGACTATTTCCGAAGCAGGCCCTGTCAACTCGTATAGGGGAAACAAATCCTTACCGGACTTTGCAAAAGGCCAGGTTCTAAAGTCTGACAACTTATGAACTAAAAACATATATCTTATGTCTCAATGAAACAATGAAAATATTTACTATCTTAGAATGAAACACTAATACCGTATTTATGCGAATATAACACCCGCCCGTGTATAACACCCTCCCCATTTTCGACTTTCATAAATGAAAAATATAAAATATTAGTGTATAACAGCCCCAACAAAAAAAAAAAACTCCTTTCTAGTCATTAACGTCGACCATTGATACATCGAAGAAAATAATAAAGTCATCCAAGTTAATATTTTAAAGTAAAACATATTTTTCCAAAAATATTTTCAGAAAGAAAAACGTGTCTTACGGTACAAGTGGTGTGTCTTCGCTACATACTCTTCAGCAGTTGCGGCCGTTGCATACAAGCGTATTGCAAAGTGGGTTATCTGCCACGAAGATATTCTTTGGTCCGAACTTTAATGACGACTACCAAGGAGCTGACGACGACTGTGTTGTTTGTATGGTAGAAAGCTGCGAAACATGTGGCCGTAATAAAAAAGCGATGAAAGTACGGAATAGTTACACCGCAGCATTTGAATTACAAGACGTGTGATATGCAGAAGAAAACTGTAAAAGAACTGTCTCAAGAAACAGAAAGTTTACCGTCAATACACAATGCAAATGCGTGGCGAGAGGGAGTTGTGACTTTATCAACACAAATGTAATTATGTAGGCGGTATAGCTCATTGTTTTCCAATTTTTCTGTTCACTTCGGTTCTGTGAGTGCTCACTATCCGATTTCAGTGGAGGATCTGAATAACTAAATATTGCCTAAATAAACAACTGAAGGGGAACATGGCGGCCGCCATATTTGTTTATGTGAGTACCGGTTATGTTTGGGTTATGTACGGAATTTCGTTATTTAAAAAATGTATTTTAAAGGGATTGTTCAACGCGTTATTCATAAGTGTTCATTCTCTAGAGTTATTGTAGTAGGCTATAACAACTTATTTTAGATACAAAAATAATTTTATTCAAATTGTCTTGTGTATAACAGCCTCCTCATTTATTGACATTGGTTTTTAGTAAAAAATGGGGATGTTACACATGCGTAAATACGGTATCTACTATGTACATTTTGTTTAATATATTTTATATAAGATTTCTATTACTGTATGTTCTGAGCGTGGTAGCGTTGTGTAACCGTCGTTGTCGAAGGCAAATAGTGGGCTCGTTGGCTGAATATTTTGAAATATACGTATTTGTTAATAAGATGAAGTACGTTTTCATTGCAGAAATTTGTGTTATTTGTTGTAGTTTCCGGGAGATACCGAAAACCAGGTATTGCACTGGTTATGTGTTGAAGTGGGTTGTCGACATGGATTTGGGTCCTGCATTACGACTCATGATTAATGCTAGGCTCACTGGAATTTTTGCCAAGGGGTTGAACCATCTACTACTTCAAGAAGCAGGCAAGCTTTCATCTTTCAGATAAGAAACATCGGTGTCGTAAATATCAGGTGATTAATCTTGTGTATGCGGTTTTGAGATTATTTTTTTGTGCCATAATGTTTTGGTTATGTTTCTCGTAACCTCAAATTGTGCATCTCTTCTCATGTATGTAGCCCTACAAGAATGAAGTGAAATTTCATATTTACAGTGGATTCTCTATGTATTGAAACCTGATGGATTGAAATCACCCCATCCATGGAACAAATTCTGGGGTCTCTTTTCTTTATTTTACTGCATTTTAGACCACATGTTATGAAATTCCTCCTATATTGAAATTTTTTGTCAGTCCCATTACAAATGGTAGATAGAGAATTCACTTATAACCTTCAAAGGAAAATTGTTCTAAAATAACTGTTACATGCATTTAAGTCGTAATTGTGTTTGTTTGTTTGAAGCTGTGGTGAAAACATTCAATTATGTAATGGTTTTATCGTACGTGATGGATACATGTTCATTTTAATCAAACGGAAATGTTTGTGAATAATCAAGTGCTTCGTTCAGAGAAAGCAGCATTTTTATAATGCAAGTGAAATAATTGCACGTAAGTTTATAACGAATGTTGCATGACTTGCACGTATATGGTTTTCGTCATTCAGTGAGTCGTAAATAAAATTGTGATATGTTTATTATTTCTAAATAATTTGGTGCTATTTATTCTGAATACACGTGGCATTTGTATAAGGATTGCTTTAAATTTTACAAGAACTGGAATTACCCTGAGGTAGGTGTGGTTTGTGTAGACAGCTACAGTCTCACAAAAGACTTTACACTAAAAGTTTAGTCCTCCCATCTTACGAAATAAAGAAAATCCCAACAGAATCACTTTAAAAACAAAAATTAAGATTAACGTGAAAACGAAACAAGTGTGTGAAAAAAAAAATACAAGCCCAAAAAAATTTGTACTACCAAAATACCAGTGTAAAATTTTCACAGTGTTTTACGTTTTGAGGTTGGCAGCAACTCAGAACCTACTTCGGGTGTTTTCGGTTGAAATAAGGTTCTCGCCGAATAACCTTCAGTTGCAACTGTCCCCTTATACTCTCGTTGTTCCGAAATGACGTACCAATGACCTTGCGCTGTACATACGTTGTGTGACTAGTGAACAATGATTTTTCACTTTGTTCATTTATCTTTTAATTTATTTAGTTAACACATTTCATTCGTGGTATTTTTAATATCTTGAATCGGCAATGAAATATACTGTAACTTAAAAATAAAGTGTTATAAGTTGTGTGTGTTATTACACAAGTGGGAAAATGGTAGCAGCCATTTGTATTTTCATATACCAACAACTTTTTGAATGTACATTTTGGATATATTTGATAGCACAAATTGACCAGGTAATTTTTAAAAAATTGTGTGATTTTGTTACCATACCAGGAGGATGTTAATATTATTATTGTCGGCGCCTATTTGTAATAGCACCTTTTCACACTATACGCCACATTTGTTTACTATTTGAGGCACGTTCGTTCAACGACACATAAAAATGTGATGTAAATATTTTTCTAATAAATATGTTTAAATGATTTGCATACACAATTACAAGTTCATTAAATTAAGATTTTTTTAACCAATTAAAACAAAACGAACTTCGATAAGCTATTGAACATTCATTAACTCTAAATATTTTGCTTATTAACGAAATTTGACAACTGAAATTCTTATCAAAATTGAAATGAAAGTAGCTAAAATTTGGTTTCGATATATCGAAAATTTGTACGACCCTAGAATTCACATAAGTTGCGCCTTCCGTAACTCAGCGCCTGCCTGTAGTGAGGGTTCTTGAACCATCTGACATTAAGAGTTAGTCAACATTTTTTACGTTTGAGGCACGGAAACGGGGAAGGCGATAAGCCGAGTATAACCAGTGCGTCAAGCACCTCATCGCCTCTAGGCGCACAGTAGTAAATTAGCATGCAGTGTTTACGTAGTTACTGTTTTTCAACGAGACTTCAAGCGATGACCCTATAATTTTATTTGTGGAAAAGTCCAATGCAGGTTTCTATGATTTTGTTTTACGATTACGGTTGATATTTTCTCAGCTACAGCAACGAGAAAAAGTCATTTTTAGCACTTTTGAGGAGCTTGATAAACATGTTTTTAATTATCGGACTGCATTTTTAAAATCATAGGGACATTATTTGAAATGTGTTTTCTTTTCGTAGATAAACGCATTAGAAACATTTTTAGTAACTATACATGAAAAACGACTATACGTACCACGCTACAGCAGGTCTTACACGCCAGGTCCACGAACTCTTAATGATGTATTCAGGCAGTGGGGATTAGCCCCATCACCAAATCTGGACAAATCCAGAGACTCAACAATAGATAACTCATCCAAATTCAAATCTCCTGCCACCACTTGGAAATGTTTATCTCCCAGCCGCTAGGTTCGCTAGCTACGGCCATCCTGTCCAGCATACTTCAGTATGTTTCCACTCACTACCGGAAGAAGCTGGCTTGAACAGCACAATGTTGCGCTCGTGCTTCCATGAGTATAATTGTACCGTCCAACTTTATGTACTGGTCTATCCATGAGTACCAACCTATGAGTACTTGTCCCAGTTTCTACCTAATATTAAGATGTACCTAAATGCAGAGAAATGTTACATTTAAATTGCTGTCTGCACAAAACATATCTCAAATTGTTGGTTAAATATTTAAATCTCACTGAAAAGGAAAAATTGAATTATTTACAGCTTCATTTTGCAGCAATCAGTTACTTCCAAACCTCAATGTCATTTCAAGCAGGTACAGTAGACAAACACTGAACCCGAGTACACAAATCAATAACATTATCTTTACTGTCTTTATTTCTTACAAATATAGGTATTTCATTAATCTGTTAGAAGTGGCCATCACACCACATAATAATAAAGAAATCAAGATTACAAAATCTAAACTTTCTTGTGAAGTGATAAACATGACTAGCTTTATATATTAAGTAAATTCACTTTCATAACAGAAACTGAATGCTTAAAATATTGTAACAAAAAAACATCTATAGTTCATTTAAACAAAAAAAAAAAAACTATAGAAATGACCAGCATTCGTAAAAAGTAAAATCTAACATACATAAAATAGAGTTTCAGAAATATTTGCTAACCTAAAAAATGTTGTTAATCATAAAACATGCAAAATTAACATATTAATAACTTACACTTATATACAGTTTGACACACATTTGACGTAGCCGACACAATGTTCAAATATCAGCAGGTGAAAAATTACAACTAACATGCTGCCATTGTGTGCTGATGTGGTGAGGTAAGCCGCCACCAAGAAGTTGCAACAACAAAACAAGGATCAAACATGTGTTTAAAGTGTTAATAACACAAAGTCCGTACTCAGATCAACATGTTAACAGAGAAATAGGATGACCTTCACAGCCGATATCAAAACCAGTGCTATGAGGAACAAGTCAGCAGTCTTTTCAGTAGCACCCATACTAAGCCAATTCTATGTACGACCCTCCCTCAGCTGCGAGCTGAGGAGCATGATCTTTTGACTCAGCCTGCAGTTCTGATCCTTCAGTGAGCGTATCACATCAGCCTGCTGCTCCAGTAAGTCCTGCAGCTGACTGCTACGCTCCCTGCAACACAAAGTATTGTGACAGGTGTGTAAGACGCATGCAGCATAGGTCACTCATCTTACCATAACACAGCTTCAGTTACGAGCCACCAAGTATGAAGACCAGTGACAAAGTGCAAAGTGCTCCCAGGCAAGCTGTGCTTACTGATAACTAAACACAACCCCAAGTTGTTCATGGCCCCATTAGGCCGAGATTACATGGCTTCACGTAAACCAGCAATTTCTTGACTTGTATATTTTCAAGGCAAATTATTATAATAATTTCATGTAACTTACCATACACAATCATGCAACGAAAAGTTTCACAAGATAAAGTTTATTAAGTGATACGTACCACATGATTTTGTGGCCCAATCATATTTCAGATGAAGCAAAGTCTTCTCTTTTGTATTACTTGGCCTGTAACTTTCTGCCCTTTTTATGCCAATAATTTCCATGGTTTAATTTTTCTTAGCATGTTATTACAGTCTGCTGTTCTAAAGGCTTAGATTTATTAGTTTTTCACATATAGTCCATCCCATTTAAGAATTCCATATTTTGACAGCTGATGTTGCCAATATTTGTAACACACACCAAAATAACACGCCATTTAAAACAGGACATGATTGTATGGCCTGATGAAGCAGTAGTGGCAGCCCTGAACTACAAATTGGTTAACTTCCATCACCGTTGAAAATTGTGTGTGATATACGTGAAAAATAAGTACGCATTTTGGAGTAACCACTGTCCTCTAGAAAAATTCAGGGACGATGACTCTCGCTAGGAGGAAGTGTCAACGAGAAGACGTGAGGTCATTGACAGTGCAAGGATTCAGTACTTACAGTCTTTTGTAATTTATATAAAACGCCAAGTTGGAAGCGTTTTAGACGGCAGACTGGTTGTCGGACGTAGGTGTGAAAGATTACCTAGGTTCTACTGTACAATGGGTCAAGACGCATGATAATGTTTGAGAGAGCGAGGCTCACGAGATTATGTGTAACCCATAAAACTGTGTTGTGTATGGAGGAATTAACCTTGGGTTTTAGTTTGATGTTTGTTAAGAATTTTGTAACGAATGATGTAAGAGTGTATTATGCATGCATAAATTCTATGTGTATTCAGAAATCTCGTTTTCACATTTGGCAACCTAAGTCGCAATACCTTTAAGGATAGATTGTCGACAAACTTACTCCACTTTAAGGAGCTTAATATTGGAGAATTGCTTGTATTTACATCTATTGCTTGTATTTACGTCTATATATAGTGTACAGTTGGTACAATAGCGCTGCGCCATTCTGCTCTTTGGTGGAGTGGTTGCCTTTTCTTTGTTTGAGTAAATGAGAAAACGAAAACTTATGTGCATGGTGTTAGGTCGTTTAGTACTACTTCAGGTGTTAAGTTTGACAATCATGGCGGAGCCTTCCGATTGTTTGTATCGCCTGAGTAGAGCTGACTTGCAATTGTATTTATCGGAACGATCAATACAGTACGGAGAAGACGAGACTGCTATTACTTTGCGAGAGCGTACCTTAAATTGGTTTAAGGAAACAGAGAGGGAACGTAAACATGATTTCGTGCAAGCTTCGGGAGGATGCATAAAAGTGAAAGAGGAGAATGAATGGATTAGAGACGTTTTGAACACCTTTCCTGTTGTGGAAGAAGGTGATGTAGACACAGCATTGCGCTTTACTATTCGTTTGCAAAAGATTGCAGCTTTGCGACTAGTATCAGAGCAATCCTTGTTGAAAGGATTGATAGTAAAATGTTTTGGCCCGTATGCACAGGCTCTAACGGAAACGTTATCTGAAGAAGAAAGGGGGAGTATTGAGAATTTCGTACAGCGTGTGCGAGTGAGCGTTTGCCCCCTTAGTGTGTTGCGACGATCCATTAAGAAATACGTGTATAGATTTCAAGGGCCTAACGAGTCGTATGGAAAGTTTGTAGAATCATTAATTGAGTATAATTCTGCCTCGGGTGGAAGTTTGGAAGAAAGTGAACTCATTGGTTTGATGTTAGATAACATGTCACCCGCGACTAGAAAAGAGTGTGGTATGGGCCGCATACCTGTCACCTTGGACGAATTACGATGTCTAGCTGTCGAAATTCTGGGTCGGGACGAACAGACAAATGAGTATCGGAAGGAATTTCTGAAACAAAAGGGGGAAATAAAAGAGTGAAGTAAAAGGGAGAGAGTTATGAGCGTAGAAGCTCAAGGACAAACGGGACGGGATTGGAACCGTAGGGTGGGAGTAGCGAGGGAGGGAGAAGAGAGAAAAAAGCTGGAAAGATTAGGCCGGTGCGCTGTGGGTTTAGAGGTCATTGGATTGCGGAGTGTAGAAGGCCTGTGACAAATTATAGTGAGAAGAAATACTTTACGTGTGGGAAGGTAGGACACCTTAGGTACAATTGTCTGGGAAACCTGCGAGAGCTCGGGATAGGCGCCAATCTCGAGCCTGGAAACAGGAAAATGTGCGCGCCAGAAAGCAGGAGATAACGAAAGAGGGAGGAAATTTGATAGTTGTAGAATGTTACGGCGTGCGTGAGCTGGCATTAATAGACTCTGGCTCCTCCCGTAGTTTAGTATTGCGACCATGGGTAGACCTTTTGTGCAGAGAAAATTAAATCTTATGTACAAAAAAATTTGGAACAAAACAGTCAAGTGAAATTTTTATTGGCTGATGGCTCAGTGAGAGAAAGTGCAGGTAAAATTACTCTACATTGTCGAATTTCAGGTTTTTCGTGGGACTTAACATTTTACGTGGTTCCTGAGTTGTGCGCGAAAATGGTAATAGGTTTGGATTTCTTATATCTAATGCAAGCAAAAGTAAATTTTGATCAGGGCTTTTTGACCTTTGCCTTTAACGAGAAAGTAAAAGTTAAGTTGGTAAGAGGCTGTTACAAAAAAGTAGTTTGTAGTGTAGCAAATGATGCGCGCTCGATAGAAATTAAAACGTTATTAGGGGAATTTAGAGATGTAGTCATGGACAAAATAGGGGTGACATGGTTCCTTATAAATTTCGAGTGACTGATGAAACTCCATTTAAGTGCTAAACCGTTTCAGTGTTTGCCTATTAAACTGAAATTTTTCAGGGAAAAAAATTGATAACCTATTGAAAGCAGGGGTTACAATTCCATCCAACTCAGAGTTTTCATCACCCGGATTTTTAGTAAATAAGCCAGGCAGTGGGAACTATAGGTTAGTGATAAATCACGCAAAGTTAAATAGTAGAGTCCCATTAGACCCCTTTCCCCTGCCGACTGTAGCGGGAGCGTTGCAACATTTAGGAAAAACTAAAATATTTTCCACCTTGGACTTAAACAGTAGTTTTTTCCAAGTACAATTGCATGACGACTGTAGAAAGTATACCGGATTTATCACTCCATGGGCGCAATTTGAATTTACGCTCTGGTGGGACGCACTGCCCTTCACGTTTGTGGCGCAAAAATATATGATGCCCCACTCGGCCCCAACTCACGGTGAACTACCGAATGTGATCGGGACACACACACAACTCCACGAAGCTCACGACTGAACACCAGTCGGTATGAAACACACTCTAATTTCTCGGGGAAAATAGTGGGTTCGAACCCTGAATGAATGAAGAAATGTGTGCTACGGAACAGAAACTTGATTTTATTAAGCCTTTTTTTTTGCACGCGGTAGATAGCAACACAGCGCGCGTGGCAGTCAGTAGATCGGCAAAGAAACAACAATCTGGATGCATGCAGAGCATCGTGCATCGGAAAAACGCTACCGTTTTGGCAGG
>PNEQ01091875.1:0-13472 GCA_003012365.1 Medauroidea extradentata
TTTTTTTTTTTTTCTTCCCCCCCCCCCCCCCCTCGCCGCATTTTATAATCGGAGTAAAGTTCGTTTCGATTTCTTTTCTTTTCGATCGCTGGCGTGATGCGGTGCGCGATTCATAAACGCGGCGTTTCACCACGGCGGCGGCTGTGAGGGGCGGCAAGGTACGGGGTGAGGGCTTGTAAAGGGGGTGTAAGGGGATGATAGGGGGTAGCTACCCCCAGCCGCGTCTCAACATCCGTCACGTCGAGGAATTAATCGCGCGCGCAGGGGTCAGTACTCGCGGTCGCACAAAAGGCGCGCCGACTCGTGCTATGCGGGTTGCGTCCGCGGACGCTTGCAGGCGCCACGCGGCGACCATTCATCACGCCGGCCGCCCGGCCGGGGGGTGCTTCGGGAATCACAGCACGTGTATCGAGGCCCCGCTGGCACCACGGGGTGTCATCCGGGTCGTGTGGGAGGGGAAGGGGGGGTCGTACGTCACATTCATCACACACCTCGCCACCCCGTGTAACCCTCACCCCTACAACCTTGGGCGCATCCCGCGAGTTTGCAGACTGCTCCTGTTGTCGCAGATGTCTCCGCAAGGTCGCGAGAATAACAATTACCTAGGTTCTGAATTTTCCCACTTTTCACTGTGTTTGTTAAGCCCACGCTCTTTAGTTTTTACTGTTTTCTGATAATTATTTTTTTAAAACTAAACGAGAGCATATGAAGACTTAACATCCCTAATGGGATAAGTGCCAAAAGGTAATTTTCTAGATAATGACTAAAACAGTATATTGCGAAAAACAAATGAACAATGAATTATCCAAATGCGTTCACATATTTTCTACAATAGGAAAGTAGTAAATACAAGCAATTGAACAGTAATCAATATAAAACACTTATGAACATCAATATATAGTTTTCCAATTAACTAGAATGTGTTAATGTTCTCTAACCATCTACTTGTGTTGACGTACGGCGCGCATTAATATCACACCTTATGTTTTGGCACCTTTCTACGTACCTAACTCATTTTTGTCGAAAATGGTACTTAGCCCTTTTTGAATGTTAAGTCCTCATATGTCAAGAAACTGTCTGGCAGAATTGTTTAAAGTGTTTTCCTGTGATACCTATTTTTTTCAAAGCAAGAAGTTTATGGTTTCGACTTAATAGTGAACTAACCAGAATTTCGTTAATTACATCATTATCTAGAATCGTAGTATTTACTGCCTCGAAAATAATCAGCCAACGTAGAGAAGACGATTTTAAACAAAACTGCCAGACAGACATTTAATATCTGTTCTCGTTTAGGCGTAAAATATTTATGTTTCTAAAATAGTAGAAACTAGCATTATGTAAAGTTAGTTAACTGTTGAGATACGTTCTCATGGGCGGGTTAAGGTAACGTAAATAATGAAAGAGCAGTGTCGGAAATATTCGACCTGTCGACTTTTCCCACTGTAAAATAATAGTTTTTGAACATTACGTGTTGTGAATGATACGAAATTGATAAAACTGTAAGATCAAAAGTGTATGCATATTATTTATCTTCTGTAGGCCTATTTCACGTTTAACGTACGTTTCAAGTATCATGCATCATTCACACATGCTTATTTGAATCCTGCAACGTTCAGTTACGTGGAAGAATTTCAGAATTCTATACGGAATCAGTATTTATGATGTTACCTCGAACTTGGTATTACACACCGAGATGCCGCCGCTCCATTTCGTTCAGTGTTAAAACTTCCGGTTGTTTTTCAACATTCCGAGAACTTCCACCATATTTCACCTTTCAGACTTTTCAACACCCAACGGGGAGCCGTACCCTGAGGAATTCCTTCATTTGTCAGACCAAAAACTTCAGCGCTGTCTGGTATGCACACAAGCCTGGAGTTCGCACCTGCTGGAAACCCACCTACCTCTCCTGTCTTCCAGAACGAATGCAGGAAAGATGCATGTTCTTGGGAATCCTGCAAACTCTCTCCCAGTGCTTTTTAAAGCCGCGTTCTATATGTTTAAGTTACTTAAATATGACAGTTAATTTTGAGCTACGAGTATGAAATAAATTAGTTTAAATATTTTACGTGAGCGAACATTCCAAATTATTATGTAAGACAGTATTTGTCTCTGTGACTTTGTCCATGATTAACAAATAAGTATTATGACACGTTATTAAAGAGATTTTCCCCAATGTGTTTCTATAGAATTCAAATTCAACAATTTATATTTCCTTATTTGGTGGCGATACTTGCTTTTAGGCCTTTTGTCTTTAATTGTTTACACACTCAGTTTCTCCCCTGGACATATACCAAGTGTAAAAACGTATGTAACCTTTTCGGTATTTACACAAGCATAATTATGAATCAGACAACTTCTGGACACCTGAACTGGTTTGGTAAATAGCGAGGGTTAACGCAAAAAAAAACCCAACTTATTTTAAGTATTTTCATCACTTCGTACGTTGTATTTCAAAAAGTCCTAAAATTAAGTTTGGAAATTTGGCTAAAAATACTATTAATTTAAAAATCAGAAAAATTGCCCCTTGGGTACATTTTATATCGTTAATTCTTTGAAAAAAATAATTAACCACTCCTAACCTTTACATACAGGATTAAAAATCATCTTGAAATTTATTTGAAGGTATGAACGTAACCGTCATTCTGAGGCGAAAACCAAATTAAATATCTCTATTGATTAGACATACGTCTAAGATGAATTAAACATATGTCATATATTTTTAAAAATCCTAAAATCAAATTTTGTCGTTTCATGTTTCCAATAAAGTCGAAATCATGACGGTATTCAGTTTCGTTCGAGCTATGGTCGGTTCATTAAAATAAAACGAATTGTCTCCGATCTTCACCCTTTTTCATTTCCTAGGGCAGGAAGTTAAGATATTTAAAAAAATAAACTTTTTCAAGTATTTAAAAAAAAATAATTGTTAAGAAAAATGTATGCCGATTATGTTCAACAAGTTCAATAGTTTGATGATTATACAGAAAACACTTTTTATCCCTTTGGGATTCACTCTGAAAAGATTCATATACTATTTGCAGAAGTATTTTCAAAGACATGATCCTGTAGATGAAAACACTTAGATTTCTCGACTGGTTCGATAAACATGGATGAATAACCGAATACACATTTCACATACTTTTACCCTCCAATTTATCGAATTTGGAAAATTTAAAACTCGGGACTGTACGTCAGACATTTAAATTAATTTCGAATTAAAGTGAAAATCGTAAGGAATTCCCGTCGGGTTCAAACTTCCATGACGATTAATTAAAAACCTGTTTTATCATTTTTGCTATATTCGGGGGAAAATTTCAACATATTTCCTATTCATGCTGTCCTAATCCATGAAAAGAATCCACTCTTAAAACTTCACGTCTATATGTCAAGCGATTTGTGGTGTACGAACCTGCACACAGTTGCGATGGCGTCCACAGCAACGTGGTCCAGCAGCCTCCGCGCTATATTGCGAACTGTAGTGTATTGTAGTTCGGACCTGTGTACAGTCTGTTCACTTTAATCTGAGCACTCACCAGCACTTTTAATATCTAAAAACTGTATTTGGTTTGATCCAAATATGTTAATTTTTTAGATTGGGGAAATGTTTACACTGATTTTTTTATCAGGGAAATTTTCAGGTTAAAAATATTAAAGATTATGGAAAATGGCTGAAAGAATAGTTTAAGCACTGCTCATTTTATCGTGAACAGTCTGTACACATAACATGTGTTGTTCTAAATGTGAGGGTTGTTTCATTAAAAAATTGTCATGCAATTCGACAATAGTGCAGTAACGTGTGAGTTTTGTAAGGTTGGTATGGAATGTGCTTAGTCGACGTAGAAGCACGTGCAGTAAAGTTCTCTCGCGTCTTTTGTTTCCAGATCCTCCCGAGGTGGAAGTGGAGAGGAGCTGGGTCCACTCGGGCGAAGGTTACGAGGCTCAGCTGGTGTGCATAGTCCACGGGGATCCCCCGCCACAGGTGAGTACACTGTAAACAATATTTGCAAGTCTACCACACTTAGAAATGATGGCTTATCGCGAGAAAACTTGACAGTTGGCTGGGTTTCAACACACGTTCAGCTGATCAGTAGGGACCCTGGTTTTTCGCGACAAGAATTTTGCCTCACTTTGTTTCCATGCCTTACGTGCACATCTGCAGTTCTGCCTCGTGGTCAGCGATTGGATATTTTAACTCTCTCGAGCCTTGATATTCTACCGGAAATCACAGACGTGTGGTGTTGAAGGAAGATTTTTATGATTGGCTCAGTCGAATGAGATACGGTTCTTCCCACAGACACGCTGCCAATAACCATGAAACAGAATTGCAGATGTGCACGTAAGGCACTGAAACAAACTGGGACAAAATTATTTTCGCGATGGTAAACAGGGTTCCTACTGATTAGATAATCACATGGCTTTCTCTTGTGCGTGCCGGACGATGCCGTTGGTAGGCGGGTTTTCTCGGGGATATCCCGTTTCCTCCGCCCTATCATTCCTACGCCGCTCCATACTCACCTCATGTCACCCTTCACCAGCGCTGAAGATCTCATCGTTAAGCGCTGACCAAAGTCTTTTACTCACTCACTCTTGTGCGTGGAGCTGTTGCCCTATTTGACTGAGCCAATAAGAATCCCGCTACTGTAATATTTGATGCCTGTTATTGGTCTGCAGACAGCCACGTTGTGTCAGACGTATATCACCTAATCATACATGTCACAAGAAAGTACAGTGTTTTCAAGGGTATGTTGGCCCAAACTATTTTCGCGTTATTTCATCACCTCTAACTACACCGATGTGTAGGAATGTCCTCAGTCATCAGTGGTCATGTTCCTATACATTTTCCGGAAACAGTCAACTTATACACTGAGGTCACCTGACTCGTAACGCTTTCTCTGCGTACAGGCTGATGTACGGTAACTGTATTATTGTCTGTATGAGCGAAAAATTTACCATTTTCTTACACGAAGTTTTTTTTGTTCCATTCAAATAAAAATGTTTACTGGCTCGCCACAGTTATGTAGGTAATTTTTTTTATCAATTTTATCTACTGAATCATGTGATCTTATTGATTATTTGGTGCGTATGTATGACAAATCCGAAGTAATTTTATTGTGATTCACGACATTGATAGTGAATGTTATTGAGTCCCAAATAACCCACAGTTACATAAAATAACTAAGTACGTGGAAATTAACAAGAAAATAGAAAACGAAGAAATAAAGCAAGAAAGCAAGAACTGACTAGTCGGCAAAAAAGATACAAAATTATTTTAGTTTATACTATGTGTTTATTGATCGTTCGTGTCATTATCTACGTTTCTTCTTGTCTACAACATTTCATGTAGCTCTGTTCATTTCTGTTGCACCCATTTTCTTTGTCCATCATTGTTGCAATTTTTTCATGCACCAGCTTGTTCCTTGCCTGACAAAATTTTTCTACTTTCTCTCTCTCCTTTTTTTAGTTTCCATTATATACCGATTACATTCCTACTCTTTCCTTCGCGACAAAGTTTCATACACCCAGTACTGAACCCAAACAGGCAACTATAAATATTTTTCCACCCGGCTGAGAATAGGTAGTTAACTAGACAGTACGAAATGTTCAGCGACGCATTTCGCAATTGTGTCTCGCATCTATATATATATATATATATATATATATATATATATATATATATATATATATATATATATATATATAGTTTATACATATTGTTAATAATTGACTTTGAAGGCAAAGTAAATCTATGGTGTGAGGCCTTTCGGTATATACTGGAACGTAATAGCAATAATGTATGATGGGAAAAACCACTACTTGTATTTTAATATTTTTTGTCTACTATGGTTACGGAAATAAAGAGTTAAGATGAACTCTGTGTATACATATAACTTACTTAGAACAAAATACGTATAATCGTTTGTTATTAAAATAGAACCACTAATTGTTTTGGTTTGTTGTATTGTTATGAATAACGATGTCTTATGCCTTTTTTATAACCACGACTTCAATAATGATTTCACGTTGAACAACTGTCATACTTGCACCTAGGTCTTAAATACAAGCTCGATTGTTTGTAGGAGAAAATAATTGCTCCAGCGAGACACTATTGTTGAGCCAAGAAACTTTTCGTGAATCGAGTAGAAAATAATTAATCGTACCAAAGTATGCTTGTGTGTTTCAAAGTGCGTCCATTAAAGTATTATCCTGTGATTAGTCCAGAGCGGTAGCATACTCTCCATCCCCCCTTTTACGAGCAGGTTGACAATATTAGCGTACATTATTCACGAATTACAAATGCACAACCTTTGGTTTCACGCGACACAAACCAGTCTCCCTCGAGCTCGTAGCATTACGCACCACAAATCTCTTCTCGCAAAGCGGATTTATTCCATACTCAGCACGGCGCAGAAAAGCCGAAAGTATGAGTTTTACATTTTCCTTTACTTCTCAGCGATTTTTAGAAGTTCGTGACGTCACAGAGCCAGGGAATTCAATCCGAGAGTGCGAGCACATATTTCAAACGGCAAAAGGCATCGTGCAGGTAGTACTAAACTTATTACACTCCATATTTCCAAGACCAGATTTGAAATTGAATTTTCAACTTCTGTAGTAAGAAGTTTCATAACGTAAAGAGATTTACGTAGCTAGTAACTACTGGCGTGTAATAATGGAAACAGTATTTTGGGCTGATTTTCGTATTTATTCTGATTTATACACCCTTACTGAGTTCATTGTTACGTAAGTAGATATTTTAAGAATTTCAGTAAAATGGAAATGGTTTTAAGTAAACACATGTATTACAAACATAACTTTCTTGACTCTGCAGATATATACAGAATGTTCCAAGAGTAGACGTCAATAAGGAGGGTGGTGATAGGGGGACCCAAGACCTACCAAATAAACCAAACTTATATAGTCAGATTTGCAACCGTCTAAAAGATATGAATTTTTAAAGAACATTGGGCTGTACTCTACCTTAAAGTAAAAATTTGCTGATGGTGGGAAAAGTAATGGTCCATGTGGAATGAAATTTGTATACTTCAAAGTTGATTAGTGTCGTCACACTTTTAAAAACATTTCATGTCACTGAGCGTACAACTTCGTGGTGTAAAAAAAATCACTTACACAAAAGTTGTGTTTGATACGGAAAGATGCCTCCAGTTTGCACGAGGTAAAAAAATATTATTGGGTCACCTAAATGATCGCCCGCCATTGGAAAAACTACCCCATAGTATTACCAAGTAATTAGTAAAAAGCAATATTTTAAATTAACAAACGCCGATGCAGTAACTGTGAAAACATAACGAAATGCAGCAGATTCACACAATGTAAAAATCAGCAATAAGGTTGAAATTAGTACGCGAGTAAATAATTAAACGTAAAATTATTACACAGTATTTTTAAATATTAAAATGCATTTTAATATAATATGTTTAATTTGTGAGGATACAATGAACTGTTTTAAATAAAAGTGGCAATAGTCAGTTATTTTATTAAACCAAATTGATTTTTTTCGAAATGGAAAGTTAAGATAAACAAATTACATCACCAGATACCATTACATAGCTGCTGCTTCATATTCACAGCGCCGCGGTTATGTTGAGGCTAGTGTGCTCGCCTTCCATACATATGTATATATGGGTGTGTGTATGCGTGTGTGTCTTAAGGTATATATTTTCAAGCTGATGTTTGTAATTAGTGCTGAATAATTGTAAGTTATGGTCATAAAATAGTCGTACAAAAGTGTAACACGTTGTAATATCTTTGCAAACATGAGGGAAGTGCAGTTAACTTTAAAACTGATAAATTAAATGAATAATCAACAGTCGTTGAAACCCTTAATTATCAATGGTACGTTTTGCTATAATAATGCTCGTATAAAATGTATTGCCAAGGAATTGTTGCCACACGATTTAATTTATTTCGTCGAGTAAAATATTCAGACTCTTAGTTGAACAGATAAATTATTCTGGGTTGACAGTGATTCCGTATATTTGTGTTTAGTTCATTGTGAGGTGAACGAGTGTGTCTTAGGTTCAAACATACCCCTCGTAATTGCATTTTCTTTGAACCCTCTGTTGCGTTATACGGGTCATGTGGTATGTAGAGAACATGATTTATCGTAGGAAATCTTGACTGTTTCCTAGGTTTCAACGTACGTTCAGTATATCAAAAGATTACTGCCTTTCGCTTGTACGTGGAGCTGTTACCCTATTTGACTGAGTCAATAAGAATCCAGCTGTTGTAATAATTGATGCCTGTTATTGGTTGGCAGTCATACACGTTACAATAAACTACAGTATGTTCAAAGATATGCTGGCACGAAACTTTTTCGCGATATTTAAAGACCGGAAACATTCGCGGGTTCGCTAACCTGTAGGCTAGCCTCCAAGGATATTTGTATACGGCATCTGATGGCAGCTGTTTATTAGCTGCTCGCTGACACAGTCAAATGGGCCTGTGTCCAGTTACAGTTTTATTGTTGGTTCAGCTACTTCCAGGAAGTGTCGAGTAAGTCAACGACCAATTATGAATGTGGTACACACCTATAGTAGCTGGAACTCTAGCTTGCGCCTAAAAGTAAACGCGAATTCTTCATGTCTCTAGCGATATTCCATCCTCTCTGATGATATGGTAGCGTATATACGTGTGAAATCAAGCAGTAATGAAAAATCAGAAAAAAAAATGGGCCGTAAATTAAAACTTTTTCGTAACCTTCCAGCCTTTTCAACATTCTCTAGCCAGATACCGTAGACGTTATTTACTGTTCGTTAGAAGTAGTGGGGTTGTGTATCATGACAGAAACGAGGGGATGCTTCAAAAGTTTGGAGTGGCATTTCTTGCTTAATTTAATTAACGTTGCCTGGGAGATGCGATGCAGGGGACTAAAACACAAAGTGTTGGTTCCTGGAATGGATCGATATAATTTGGTGAGAGTACAGGAAGAGTGGAAGTCAAACATTTCTCTAGTTCAACAACCTGCCTGCTAGACTCCACATCACTCTATCCAAAGGTGCTGGTTCATATTCTGCTGCTCAAGAGTGGGAAACTGTCACGTGATGAAATACACAAGTGTCTATGAAGGGTTTCTGTATCTACAAGGAGTTTCATAAACGTGTACTGTATTGCGAAAATAATTTACAAATTGCCGCAGTTTTAAATCTACTGTCTCCTTAAATAAAACTGTAATATTTTTTATCATTTTTAATTTAGAAAAATAATGTGTTTATAATACAAAAGACAAATAACCTTTCAGAAGTGTTCGATAATGCTCTGCAATTTCGTGCGCTCACTATAGCAATGATTCATTAAAATATTAGAGACGGGGCATTTTCTAATGTCCAAACACCAGTATATTTGACTCCTTCGATTATGCTAAATTATTAAGAAAGTTAACTACTATTTTTGCCTTGTGTTTTCTGTGAAACTTTACATTTGCGTTACCAATATAGCACAAAACATTTATTCAAACGTAAACTAAGCCATTGTCATATTTATTCGTGAAATCTTCGCATATATATATAGTATATATACACACATGGTAAGCCCAAAGCTTCTTCTTACAAACAGATGTATAGAGTTTAATCAGAATACCGTTGTGTTTAAATAAAACATAATCTTAAGGCTCAGTATTAGTCATCATAAAATTTGATTAATATTTTTTGCTTTTATTGAATTATGAGAAAAGAAGTTTGAAAATAATATAATTTGCGCCACAATATAAGAGTCTAAGCTAAACTTTAAACGCAAATTTAAACTGATGACAGTCCAGCAGATTAAAAATATAAAAACAATTTCCGCACTGTTTGCGGCCTTAAATTTACGAATAAATATGAGAATAGCTTAGATTTCTTGGTCCTATACACGTACTGCCAACATTCGATAATCCAAGGGCTTTTGTTGCACAAGTAAGTGGCACGTGATAAACCCACAGATTGTTTAATTAATTAATTAATTTTTTTTTAACGGCGCGCAGTCGTCAAATGCGTATAAAACACTCGTCGTCCAGGCACATAAGTGATATTGAAGTTTTCGTTCTTGACATAAGGGTCGATTGGCAGCAATTTTCATATTTTTTTTATTTTTATATTTCTATGATATATATATATATACACATATATTTGTATGTTTATTTGTGTGTGTTACATCTTTTTTAGACATAACGTGTGACTAATTTTTGCTTTGTGAATTTTTTTACTTATCCTACATTAACTTTTGCATAATGGTTTGTCAACGTCAAAATGTGAATGTAACGGTTTTGAGGAATACGTTTAACTCAAATGACTCACCAAACTGAAATAGTTAAATCTGAATAACGATGTTGTAAGATATAAGGTATCCTATGTAAAACCACAAAATAAAATATGTTTGTGATATATTAATAATTTAAAAATTTTAAAATTTAATTTTAAATTTTAGCGTGTTTCAAACATCCTATATTTCTTTATACAAGGTACCGTGTAGCCTATAATATCGTTGTCCAGTGTTATTTATTTTATTTCGGTAACGTCAGTTTTAGCCTTGACAAGCCATTATGCTACAACTATAATAGACGAAGAAATTTCGTAAGGGCTAAGTTAAGTCACAATTTATGTCTAAAAGAAAAAAAAAACTATATGTCTTCTATAATATAGAAAATGATGAAAATTGCAGTCTACCGTGCCGTTTAGATAGGAAACTCAGTTTCCTGTAGTTACTATTACTTTTGTAGACCTAACTACGTACATGTAATTCGTCAAACTCTCTTGGCATAAAACACGGTTAGTTAAAACACAACGTAAAAAATATAAGAAATTATGACATGGCCTTAAAAAGGCGTGGCTTATAATTCAGTGCTAAAAAGCATAAGATCAGAATTGTATGTTTCTCGAAGCCAATTTGCAAAAAATAAAAAAAAAACAGCAATCGTAGACAACAGTTTTGCCAACTTTCTGAGCAAAAATATTTCTCGATTAACGTATTTCTGAAGAACAATCTCTGACGCCGAAATCTGGAACATTTAATAGCGGTACAAGAGATCACGCTTATGGGCTTGGGCCCGAGTTTCTCGCCTTTCGAGAGAATTATTTTTTTATACCCATACGAGAGTCAATATCGTAAAATTGCTTCGTAACTTTTGTGAAAATTGGTTTTACTATGCAATGTAATTTTTCAAGACAATTTGTATGATGGGTATATCTAATGTATCAATTAAAAGGAAATTTCGTTAATTAACTAATTAGCAACTATTTTGCAGTATTCTGACTCGAGAAAATAGGAGTATGCAGTGTAAATCAGTCATAACAAAGTTACGAAGCGATTTTACGATATCGGCTCCCATTTGTGTTTTAAAAAATAATTGTCGTTAAATGCAAAGGAACTCGGGCCCATGCCCTTAAGAAACGCATTAATCTGGGAAAATGTTTACTCTTAAAGTTGGCCAATATAATTTTAGAGGTTTACTGTTTTGTGGTTTTTCTATATTGACTTCTAAAAAAAAAAAAAAGTTCTCAATTGAAGAACTCAGTGCTTATTTATCTGCCATGCCACAGCCGTCTCTAGTAGAAGGCCGCGGCCTTAGATCTGGCAACCCTGTCAGGAAGGGTCATTTTACACTTCTTTTGTCTCACCAACGGCTGTGGCTTCCCCTGATTCGCCGATATGTAGGGCACAAGAACGAATCAGGCAAAGCCATTGCCTATGGAGAGCTAATAGAAGTGTTAAAATAACCCTTCCTGGCAGGGTTACCAGATCTAAGGCCCAGGCCTTCTACTAAAGACGGCTATGATCACACCCTTTTAATTAATTTGTTGCTGTATTTGACTAAAGACGGAAAAAAATCCGTGTTGTTTTCTGATCTGTAGACTAGCATCTAGAAATATGTGCGTACTCAAACAGACTGGAGCCACTCATTGGCTACTTGCTACTTTAGCGACACTATTGGTGGACACGTGTTTGGTTGCTTCTTTAATACTGATTCTGCGTCCTTTAATGAGAACAGTCAACTATATCTATGATTCGTTGATTGAAAGTGGCATAAATATACAGTTATTTTAATCGTAGCTTGTGGCCAAAAGGAAATGTAACCTTTTCAGGCTCTTTATTTTTAACACATCCGACGATAGCGGCGTGCATTTAAATCTATGTCCGTCGTTCCTTTGTCACCGTTAATTATGGATTATCATTAGAGCCAGTAATTTTTGGTAAGAAGAATTTTGCGGCTGTTAGTTTCAATGGTTTGCTTGCACATCTGCAGATCTGCTTCATGGTTAGAGACAGGATATAATTCTCAGGTTCACTGAGCTGTAGGCTAGCCTTCAAGAATATATGTGTATTCAAGCAGACAACAGCTGCTCCCTGATGCAGTGGTATGGGGCACGTTAGGGTATACTTAGAGATTATGATTAGAGAAGGTGATTTATCGCGAGAATGTTTTCTTCCAGCGTATTCTGCAAATCAGTGTAGCGTCCTGCGTCATGTATTGTTGGCCGACGGTTATGTGCCACGGTGGAGCTGTTTACAGACGAATCACAGACGTTCAGTAGTAGTGCACTGGAGTTATCATTGGCCCAGTCAAATAGTGACTCGCCAGTGAAGAAATAAAAGCCTCAGTCTGAATACGTCACATTGAAACCTAGCAAACAGTCAACTTTTCCCGCGATAAATCACCTTCTCTAATTATGATTTATCGCGGGAAAACTTGACTGTTTGCTAGGTTTGAACGCAAGTTCTGCTTACAAAAATATTACTGGCTTTAGCTTGTACTTGGAGCTGTTGCCCTATTTGACTGAGCCAATACGAATACCGTTATTGCAATGTTTTGTTATGTCCTCTCTCCCTTCTAATGTAGGGTGGGGATCTATTATTACTGATTCGAAACACCGGCAGTTTATGTACTTCGATACTTCGGAACCCTGGACTTGTTCCGTGAGTCCCACGAGAGATACGCTATAATATAGTTTTAAAGTTTTAATCACGGCCTCACGCGAATATCACACTCTTCGTGACCGTCGTGGCAGGAGTCGGTTTTATATGTGTCTTCCCGCGAATTTCCCACGTCCACTCTTTGTGACAGTCGCAGCAGAAGTCTCTTTATATTCGGCTTACTAAAATCGCCCGCAGTGGCTCCGCGAGACGCGCCCACCCTTCGTGGAGTTCGCCGTCGAAGTCCCCTATATATACGTGGTTTACCACAATCAGCCGCGGTGGCTCCCCGCGACACGTCCACACTTCGTGGAGGCTGTCGCAGGAGTCCCCTTAACTTTCCCTTCGCGCCTACATGACGAACCTCTCCTAGGACCGCCTCCATTTAAACCTTCAGCCAATCGCGTCTCTCGTGGGTGACGACGACAACAAACCCTGCCATTCCTCCGTATCAATTTATTGTATCTTTTTTAAATTCATACACATTAACATTAATATATCTTTGGACTCATTCACAAAATTTTATAAAATTCTAATGACTAATTATAAAGTTAATATTAAATTGCACAGCT
>PNEQ01091875.1:13572-119408 GCA_003012365.1 Medauroidea extradentata
TCGGCTCAAGGCTGCTCGCTCGCTTTCACCCCATGTTTTCGCAACTTTCCCTCCCCTGCTGTGTTGAACGTCAATCTGCCGTAACATAAAGGCCACAATCCTCCGGCCATATTGCGCCTCTCGCCAGTACTCAAAACTAAATTACAAATTAATTATTTTAAACCACAATTTGCAATTGAGACACACGAAACATACAATTATAATCATAATGAAATTTCAACTGGCTTTCTACGACTATTCTAACATAATTTACAGTATTTACAATATATGTGTTGTTTATTTTCATTTGAAGGCTATATGCCGGTTACAGTTTGATGACTGCTATTGGTCTGCAGGTAGCTACGTTGTGTCAGACGTATATCACCCAATCATAAATGTTGCAAGAAGCTACAGTGTTTTCAAGGCTATGTTGGCACTAACCATTTTTGCTATGATCCACACAGTAAACAATTGTTTGTACTTTTACAAAAAGATTTTTTTGGAAACCTGTTTCCAAAAAAGTTTTTTGTAATACAAAAAAATGTTTTGTAAAATTTACAAAAATTGTGTACGTTTACAAATTTCTTTGTATATTTACAAACATTTCTGTAAATCAACGAACAAATTTTGTGTATTTACTGCTAATATCTGGTTCACTTTACAACAATTTTTTGTAAAACTAAGAAATGTTTTGTAAAATGTGACAGGTCTTCTAGATTAATTTTGTTTCGAATCGAAAAATTTACTCATTAATAATTATTTGACTAGTTCCTAAAGGTGTTCGCAATATTTATAACCACTTTAAAAGGTTTCGGACATCTCACATTTATAACCTGACTGATAATGTTCTGATATTAGTTTACAAGATTTTCCTTGTAAATGTACAATTTTTTTTTTACTGTGCATCATCTCTAGGTATATTGTTATAATTGGCTCAGAGACTTCCAGGAGTCGTCAGCTGAGTCAAGGGCCAATTAAAAAGTGATAAGAATTTATAGTTGCTGGGATTCTAGTGTGTGTGTGTGAAAGAAAACACGAATTTTTCATGTCACTATTCATGGTTGCTGGCAGAATGTACCACTGTTGAGGCGTCTCTCGTTTGACTGCGCCAGTCGTAATAATGTTACTGTGGCAAAATAGTCTGTGATTTGCGGGTAGAATCCCCGAGATGCTGGTTAAAATCATCCAATTATTGACCGTGAATAAGATTTGCAGATGTGCAGCACATACCGCATTGCCGCGAAATACTTTTCACAAATGTCATGGCTCCAGTGATATGTTCTGTCCGTTGTCCGCCTGAAAATCTAGCGATTCACTGCAATCCATCATCGTCAGTCGATTACTGTAATTTGCAATGCTACCAATGTTCAAATAGAAAACTTCTGCGGATTATAAAAATTCCCTTGCATATTATATTTATTTGGCAGATTTCTAAATTATCTGTAACGGCTTCTAAGCAATCGCTGTTTTTCACCATAAAAACTTAATGTTTAATTTAATTTAATTTAATTTAAGATCGTCTTTATTCATGGCGCAGTTAAGACGTAATCGGCTTTTCTTCCACGGTACCATATACATAAATATTACATAAGTCCTATTGGACAAATTACAATTTACACAATAATTTCTTACAATACAATAATTCAAGCATAAGACAGTTTTATGTTAAAAATTGTACCCATTAACTTTAGTAAAAATTATAATTAAATTTAGTAATGATGATACTTAGATTCAATGATGAATTTGTAAAATTATTTTAGAGTTGTTTATTTTCGCACATTGATTATATATAATGCTATGGTTAGAGACACTGGTATATCGCGGGAAAAGTTGATTGTTTGCTAGGCTTCAACATGCTATGTATAACAATGGAGGTTTTGTATCGACATTGGCTATAGTTTATATGAAGCGCTGTGTCCCTCTTCAACATACCCAATTAGAACTGTACAGTTTTAGCACATACCGTGTGAGATTTGCCAGAGAACTGTTCACACGTGTTGCGATTGCGATACTACAGTTTATTGGAGACTATGTGAAACATTTTCGCGATTTTCCAGTGTCTCTAGCTATGGTTGACATATGCTATCACAACAATGCTATAAATTAAAGATATGATGCGGAGCATTAATTTACGTTATAATTTTTTTTTCCGAACGCCATTTCGTATTTTATAAATGAAGTAAACACTACAGCCTTCTTATTAAAATAAAACTGTTGAAACGATCGTTACCATCGTTACATGGTTGTAATTAAACAGATTGGCTAGCTTTCGACTGACAAACGGATATATGTATTCCACACTCCTGGTTGGCTGGAAGTCACGTGACCCACGGACGGATGAAGGCCTGACGGATGCGACGGATAATTGTAAATCCACCTTTGTTTGGCTGATGCTCGGACGCAGTGAAACGTGTTTCCGCGAAGCTGCTGTCATGAAAGGTAGACCCCAGCTGGCCGCAGTTCTGTCTCCATGGGGATAAATATCGCATTACTTTTGCCTAGGCGCAGTTCTATCGCGGGGCGCAGTCATGGGGCGAGGTCCCTAGAGTATCACCTGTGTGTACCGAGCGTATATTTTGTATCAGCCACTCGCCGCCGGCCAGCTCACCGTAATTAGCCATGCATGACTACCCTGCCGTGAAGCGCGTAGCCACATCATATCCCACGGGTCAATTCAGTGCATTCTACCGTGCCTACCTGCTCACGACTTTTTTTACTTTTTCGTTTGCCTAAAACACGACTACGCATATTCAAAATAAAATGCAGTTCTGTTTTGTTTCATAACAGTTCTACCAACATCTCGTACACCTGATATTGTACAACTTTCCACCAGTCCATACGCAGTGTCGTTGTTCGCTTATGTAGTGAAACGTCATTAAACGTAGTTAAGGTCACTAACTTTGGCCTCTATTTGTTTTAGTGCCTTACATTAACATTTACAGTTCTGTTTCATAGTTAGTGATTGGTAGAGACACTGGTAAATCGCGGGAAAAGTTGATTGTTTGCTTGGCTACAACATGCTATGAATAACACTGAAGGTTTTGCACCTATATTGGCTATTGTTTATATGAAGCACCGTGTCCCTCTTCAACAAACCCAATTAGAACTGTACAGTTTTAACACATAACGTGTGTGATTGACCAGAAAACTGTTCACACGTGTCACGATTGAGTTACTACAGTTTATTGGAGACTATGTTAAATATTTTCGCGATTTTCCAATGTCTCTAGTGATTGAATGTTTTACACCCTCGTGTCTTAAAGTTCTACCTGCGGATCGCATGTGTGTGGTGTTGCAGTACCCTTACTGTGATTGGTACAGTCAAATATGGCGCGTAACTTCGCAAAGTCACTCTGCAAAACACAGTGAAGCCACAGAATATTTAGGAATGCAGAAGTGAAGTAGCTAGTACTTCGGCGAACTCGGTCACACACGCCAGCAAAATGGCTTCCCTGGCCAGCAACATGGCTTCCCTGGCCAGCAACATGGCGGAAATACCTCCCGCCAATCAGCGTAAGGCGGCTTCGCTGTTAGCTGGCAGCCAGGCCAATAGGAAACCTGCCGTAACATGCAGGAGCCAAACAAACACAGCGATAGTATCAACAGATTCGGGCAGCCAATAATTGGCCAAGTTCGCACGTATCAATCGAGCCACCACGTCATTTCACGTCTGTATTACTATTTATATAGAGGTACGACAATTTCGCGGATTCATCTGGAAGTAGCCTAGATTACTCAGTCCTGTACACGCTCTGGATACAGTCGATTATTCATTAACTTACAACATTAAAAGCGATATCTCTATGAATCATTTCCTTATTTACTACTGGCTTGCAGTAGTCAAATGCTTTTCTTGACAACCGCCAGACAATCACACACGTAATATGAAGTATATATTTTTGGCGTTCAACCTGACCTGGAAGTATTTGCGAAATCGACGTACCTCTACAATTCAGTCTGTGGTTAAGCATACCAGCAGATCGTATGGTACTGGAGAAGTTCATGTCCTTACCGATAGTCTTCGAACAACCCAGTGCTGCTAACATCTTCCTTTGTAAAAGCTGCACAAAGATTTCTGAAAAGCGAATGAGGGCTGTTACACGTTTAAAGGCTTGGCCCGATTTAACGTTTTTTACTATATTTATTATTTAAAACATAAACGGGAGCCGATATCATAAAATCGGTATGCAACTTTGTTATATCTGGTTTTAAGGCCTTGTTACCGAGTTTTGCAATGATTTCGAAAATATTTTTTTTTATTGCTACCTAATACTCATATCAAAATTTCGCTGCACAGTTTTGACACTTATATGTTATAATTTGTAGCTGAATTATTTTGTAGAATTATACTAAACGGATTATGGATTTCATTACCCAAAGTACCACGTTTTTCGTCGTGAAAATAAGCAAAAATGAAGGAAATTATTTCTTTGCTGGCGAATGGTACATTAAAAAAAAAAAAAAAAAAACGCGTCCACAGTATTGTGCACCGTGTGATTGCACATTGACTCAAATTTTTTCAAAACTTTTGGTTAAAAAATATTTGAGTTATTGGCACCAGTCTGAAAGAAACTCGAGAACAACCCCTAACTGTACACTCTGATTTTATAAAGACAAAATGAGTACGTTATGATGGATGGTTAATTAAGTCAACATCCTCTTAACTGATAAATCAGCTAAAACCTTAAGGGCATTCGGAGTGCTTGAACTTTCGAACAGGAAATGTAATGTTTATCAGAAGGGTGTACGGCCCCTCCTTCTCCCCTCCAACAGCGAGCTTAAACTAGAAGCAGTGGCGCTGGGAGTGATAAGTCTCTCAGCGTCGAGGGTTACCAGACACTGAGAACAAAAAAGGAGACATTCAACTCGCGAAAGAGGTCATTTCACTAAAAAAGATAATAATAAAAATTTTCCAATCTCTAAATTGATTATCGTTTCCTATTTTCATATTGATAACGATTTGAATACTAACGAACACGTATTTTCATGTAAATAACACTTTTAATAACAAATAACTCATTCTTCTCGTACACATAACCAAATATATCAAAGAACATAACATCATATGTTAATATGAATAGTCGAGTGCACACATGTACTTTTGCCGGAGGTCTGGTAACCTTTACCGAGACCAGTTCTGTTTTGTCCATTTTCCGATGGGAGTAGTCTTATGAGATCACATTTCTGTCTGTGTGTCTGTTGGTGAGTGTGTAGGTGTGTGTGTGTGTGTGTCCGTGTGTGTGTCCCACCTTATACATTTGTAACTAGCGGACAGAATTTCTTCAAACTTTGTACACAAACATTTCTTTGTAATCTGACTTGACTATTTTTTTTTTTTTGTATTTCGTTTACGCTATGTTCATATTTTCAAAAAGGCGGCCATTCATATATTTTTAGCATAGTGTCTCATATCTTTGGTAATATTATTCAGAATTTCACAAAATTTGGTACTCATACACGCCATACAAAGCTGACTAAAATATTTTGCAATTCGTTCATTATGTGAGCATTTTTATACTGCACACAAAGCTGACGTGAATATTGCGTATTTTGTTCTTTCTGTGTGTATATTTTTATAATTGCGGTCACTTTTATGTTTTTAGCATAGTATCACATATATTACGAAATATTTTTCAGAAATTCACCAAACTTGGTACACATATAGTACATACAAATCTGACTTGAATAAATGTGTAATCCGTTCAAACTGTGTGTATAATTTTAAAACTGAGGCTATTTTTATTTGTCATTATGACAGGATGACATCTCAGAAAAATTTTTCCATAATATTTTAGACTGGTTACTCGCATATTTGAAAGCTGACTTTTCTTTAGTACCTATCATATATCATATGTATAAATCAGTATTATCATTTAATATATTTCTAGATTACGTAAACGGTTTTAACTTTCTGGGTTAATTTGAGGACAGTAGGCTTATCAGTTATGCTTCTTATTAGATGATATTGTTTTATGTCGGAGATACTAGAGATTGGCATCTCAAGCACAGCACAGTTACATAAAAGTTTCACGTGTGATTGATTAGTTTTTAAGTAATTTTAATTAGTTTAAGAATTTGATTAGTTACATTTGAAAAAACAAAGTTGACCAAAAGAGATATCATGGTCTGGATTTGTGTTTGAGGCTAACGAACTTCATGTTAAAATTTTTTATTTCTTTTAAACGTGGAAATAATCACGTATGTATATAGTGTCTTTTGCGTTTTTAACTACTTATGTAAGTTACTAAGTTGTACATGTGTTCAGATCAGTAACCAAATTTTTTCTTCACGCTTACTTGTCGAACCATTCGACTGGAACTTGTGGAATGACGACTGTGGCTGACTACAATTATATTTAATTTAACACGTTGTTCACATAAAATATAAGTTATCTCACAACTTTGTAAAAGTTCCCTGCCTATTTTACAAACAGTGGAAAAACAGTCTACACTTTTCGGCAGTTTTTGTCTTCTCAACCCACTGACTAAGCGATTATACTAAAGTTCAGTCCGCAGTAAAAGACTTTCTATGAAAAGAGAACTTGAACTATCTTTTTTGCAATAAAGTAAGTAAAATAATATGTTAGTAAAAGTCGATGCTTCGTGCTAAATGAACTAAAATAATCCCCTGTTATGCATTAAATTTTCGAAGTAATTGGTTAAATTTTTGTTGTTTAACATATTTGACACAAGCTAGGCATTATTACTTTCAATTTGTAAACATTATTATGAATGGATATTATCAACGAATTTACAATATTATTACTGGTTTTCAAACTACAAAGCACCCATCACCTCTGAAAACGCCCGTTAGAAAATAAAATGGGATGAACGTGTAAGTGACGTCTAATCATCCTAATGTACTCTGTGCTTTACACATAACATTCGTAAAAAAGCATTCGAAAAAATATGTTACATAAATGGAGATGTTGTGGTTTCACGATCGACAAAGGCGCGCAAGGTACACATTGTAAAAATAAATTCTTTAAAAAGCTTATTAAATAGTTGTATCAGCAGTGATGTAGAGAGATAATTTCGTAGTCGATTTTCCTTACATAAAGAAGCACTCATACGAAATTGCTTCTCTCATAACAAAAGGCATCTCGTAGGACGTTCGTCTTCAAGAAGCTCAGTGTTTTCATTAAGGGCGAGGTAGTCAGACGCTACTTTACAAAACTGTAGGTTGTAGTATTCTCGTAGTTAAAGAAAGAGGTCACATACAGACAAACGTGGAAGTACACATGTGTAACATCACTAAGAAGATCGCCACGCGTATTAAGGCACGGTTTCAGACGCCATATTCATTTTATTATTTTTCGTTTTTTTTTATTCTAAGAGAATATGCTTAAATCAGAGACTTTACCGCAAATTCTATTTGCCTTGAACTACTATACATGCATGGCAATATAGCTAGTAACGTATAGTTAGGTCGCAATTTGTCGGGCAAATTATGAATATAAAAAATTTGCCACACACACTGCGGCGTAATTATATGTTAACAGATAAATCGCAAGAACTGTACTGTAGCGAAGTGTAAATAGAATTTGAGGTGTTATCGCATATTTAATATTTTTCTTCTTAGAATTCCAAAAAAAGCGAAAAATAATATAATTTAGTACGGCGACTGAAACCGAATCTTAACTGTTAGTGACGCTGGATCAGTGATACAATGCCTGCAGTCGTACAAGTAAACAATCTCTGCGCAGCTGTGAGGCCTTTGTTTGTCGTACTGAAGGTATTAGGGATGGCACCAATCAAATATCAGCAAGAAGACGACCTTCAGATACACAGAACACGTGTCGGTGGCTTTGCACAGACTGCGTCGTATCTAGTTGCACTGATTATCACACGTATACCTAACTTCTACTGTATATACCCTCGACAAAATGATAGCACTGTTGTCGACATAGTGGTCTTCTGGATCGCCGTCATTATGGGTATAGGATGGTTTGCCGTCAGTATGATCTCTAGCGCTGGATCTCGACTGAGTGAGATCATATGAAGAATACGTCACATGGATGAAAAACTTCTCGCCCCATCTTGGATCAAGTATAGCAGTGTCAGATCATTTATCTGGGCACAGCTGGGTTTCATGACAATGTACCTAACTGTCACAAACTTCGCAAATGTTTACTACGATTATGGAACTGAAACAGTTTGGGCTATCGCGCATGTTCTGTCTAATTTGATAACAGTTCATGGAGTTTTGATTTATTTGGACATTCTTCTCCTATTTGGGTGTATTATGGATAATTTAAATGGAAAACTTTTTGATATTTGCAGGCAAGACACATTCATAAGTTACCAGTCATCCGGAACAGCATCCTGCAACCGTGGATCGAACTGCCTTAGCTCAACTCAAACATCTAACCGGGCATGTCCTATGTATCATACTGACCTGCATCCAACCCACGAATCAGATTGCGACACGTCTTCTAGTGAACTGAAACACCTGAGAGAAACATTTTACCACTTGCATGAAGTAATGTTGATGATTGACAATACTTTTGGCTTACAGATACTACTTATCATTACATCTAGTTTGAGCTTTCTGATGTACAATGCCAACATTACCATCTCCGTCTTGACAAACACCTCGCAGAGAAGAGTATTAATAGATACGTCGTACATAGTAGCCAAAGTAATCTGCAATGTCAATGACCTCTTAATGATAATAATGTCAACATTCTTGCCGCATTATGTAGCAGATAAGAGAGCGAAGACAATATCTTTGCTAGAGCAGCTGAGTCTCAAGAGAGCTCTCAGCTCAACTACGACCGTTGAGCTGCAGATGTTTTACCAGCAAGTGGTCGACCAGCCAGAGGTTTTCACTGCGTGGGGATTCTTCACTTTGGATCGCCGCTTGTTCTTCTCTCTTCTAGGTTCACTTTTAACATACGTTGTTCTAATAGTACAACTTCGCCAAACTAGATAACTGTTGGACTTACTTTCGAATACGAGAAAAAATGTCGTTTTAACATGTTTGGCGTTTTTGTCTTGAACTCTTCTAAGCTTGTTATGTGACAATGTATCCTACGTTTTAACAACAATGTTGAATGTCACTCTCTCCCTTATCTTTTTCGTTATAATTTCACCTTGGTTGACTATAATGGTGTTTTGCAATATTATAAATGACGTTATATTGCTTAAAATGTTTTTCGGCACTTGACCGTTTTAAAATAAAAAAAAAAAAAAAGGAACGAGCATTTATTCATTCTAAGGTACTGTAGCAATATTGTATTATTGGTTTATATAATTTACAATTTTTTACATATTACTTATGAGCGATTTTTGATTGTGTCTATTTACAGAGGGTGAAAAAAAAAAGAACAGACACACTGTAAAAAAAAATTGTGCTCTTACAAAGAAAAACCTCGGAAACCCAGTTGGCAAAGAAATTCCTCGCAAAACTACAATGGTTATCCTTGCAATAAAATACAAAGTGTATGTTTGTAAAATTACAAGGACTAGCCTTGTAGCTGTACTTTCAATACGAAAAAAAAAAAATGTAAATATTCATTTTACTTCATTAACAACTCTGAACTTTTTAGTCAAATAACTTTTGAATAAAGGACGTATACAAGAGATTGTTTTGAAGAAATAAATAAAACGCAGGAGATGCCAAGCTTTTAACCACACTCCCCACGCTTAGAATCTACGCATGTTACTCCTTGACCATCGTAACTTACGTATCGTTTGCTCTTTAATTATTTGTGTACATTCCATGTAAAGTTCAGTAATATTTGTCCTTTTAAAGCACGCAATTAATATAAATATTCACTTTGTTCCTGAAAATACTTTTCAGAGATTGTGATCTTTGCATAAGTAATTTCCGGCTAACTTACGATTTTTGTAGGCTGCACATTGTTCCTAATTTTTTTTTTGCAAACAAAATTTTTTAAACGTTACAAACTAATAATTTTACAAGGAATATTTTCAACATTTACAAAAGTTTGTGCAACTACGAGGAAGTGTCTTGTCATATTTTACAAAATAATTTACAGTGCAGGAACTGTTGGTATAGGTAGGCCTACAAGGTATTTCTTTGTAGTATTACAAAGTTTACCTTTGTAACTTCATAAACTAATGATTTTACAAGGGTATTCTTTGTACTTTTACAAGGAATTGTAGATCCTTGTAAATTTTACAAAATTTTTTTAGAGTGCACCACAAAATATGTACTGCTGTATGTGTGGAAAAAAATGTGACATTGCGATTATCAAGAATTTGGCACTATCTCATATCTCTCAAATATACCTTTCAATTTCCAAGTAAAATACATATTTGTTTTCATGAACTATGCGAACACCGATGGTAATAATTTGATCGGAGAGATTTAGTCGGAGCTTAGTTTCTATTCGCTTCTAAGATGTAATGTTAATATCAAGCTGTACGAGAAAACACGATGCGCCTGTTCTTGTGACAACAGAGACGCAAATTTTTAGTCTTTCTGAAGACGAGAGCAGAAGTAAAATCACCGAATGTCGCCTAAAACATGTGTGAGGAAGCGATCACGTCAAGATGTTAATAGGAGCGGAAGCGCTTTATATATGTATGTATATGTATATATATATATATATATATGTATATATATATATATATATATATATATATATATATATATATATATATATATGTGTGTGTGTGTGTGTGGGGGGGGGGGGGTTCGCAATAAAGTGAGCACTTTTGTAGACTATGTTGTCTAGAATAATCTTTACAAAATATTATTTATTGTGGACTGAAACATTAACTTTTGAATGAAGTACGATCACATAGTTTGTTATATAAACTTCCTTGTTCATAATAAAAAGTGACAGGAAACTATTAATTTTCTGAAAGAAAAAAATTACCAAGGTTTCAAAAGTGTTCACTTTATCCTGAATGGCCAATATATAGGGATTTTTGCCCCGTGATGTTTAAATTCCTTATGTGCACATCTGAAGCTCTACTCAGGGCCGGATTTACCACTAGACTCGAGTTTAGGGCGCAACTTTTACAAGGGCGTACTTTTATCGAGAATTTCCCATCACTATTTTTAAAAGTGTAAATATGGCGATCAGCAAAATATATAATGACTTAAATTTTTCCTCTACACTAATATTATAGTATATATGGATTACAGTAATTTACAAATAATTTTAAAGCTAGATAATTATCATGCCATTACTAGAGGCACGAGTATTTCGCGTATTAATCTGGTATCAGCTTAGACTTCTCAGTCCTATACACACACTGGCCAAAGTCCAGTATTCATTGACTTCTAACTTTACAAGCAGGCTTCATGGGATTGCACCACGAGTTATTTCCTTATTTATTACAGGTTTACAGTCGTCAAATGTGTATCAAAACTACTGACGTACGATCACAGTAATAGCAGTGAGGTATACGATCTTGATATTCAACCAGATATGGAATCAATACGCGAAATAATCGTGTCTCTAGTCATTACTATTATTGCTGTTATACATAGCGAGAGGACAGTGCACAGTAATTTTAAATAATGCGGCGTTGGGAAAACGAAAAAGGACGCGAGTTGATAAGGAAGGATGGAAAATAGAGACTGCTGGGGCGATGATTCTCACGGGCCTAGAGCACCTAAAGGCATAAATCCGGTCCTGGCTCTACTTCATGGTTATTGTCTGTGTTTGTTTGTGTACAGTCGTATTTAATTTGACCACACCAATCAGAACAAAGTTAATATCGGAACGGCAGGGTATAACTAGAGACAGTAATTTTTCTTGAAAATTATTTTGCAACAATTTTTTATTTTTCAATGCCTTATGTGCACATCTGCTGATCTGCGTCATGGTCAGTGATTGGCTGTCTCTCAGCGTCTCGAGGTTCTACCAGCAAATCACAGGCGCGTGGGGTCGCTGTTAACTTGTCTCTGATTGGCGCAGACAAACGAGCGACACCTCTCCACAAATGCATTCTGCCAATAACCATGGAACAATGCTGCAGATTTGCACATAGGCAGTGAAACAAATTGTTGCGAAAGTCTTTTTACCGAAAACCATTGGCTGTGGATATAACTCACAGATGACGGCTCTAGATATAACTCCAATCACTTACCACGAAACATATCTGCAGGTGCACAAGTAAGGCACTGAAATAAAGTAGGGCAAACATCTTTTCGCGATAACTTCCTGTCTTTACACTGTACGTTGGCTCGCTGTGTTATATAACTCTTCGGGTGTACTGTTGTTCAATAACGCAACTATACAGACACGTACAACTGTTTGTAAACAAGATTCCTGGTGGCATTAAACAATAGCTGTGATTTTGTCACGAGAAAGATTTTGGCACAATTTTTTTTTTTTTTTCAATGACTGACATGTACATCTGTAAATTTGCTTCACGGTTAGTGACTACATATTTTAAACTCTCACTTGTCTTGAAGCGCTACTGACAAACCCCAGACGCATGCTGTCACGTAAGTCTTATTATGATTGGTGTAGTCAAATGAGAGACGTGTTAGAACATAGACACACTGCCAATAAAATATAAGCAGAGCTGCCGATGTGCACGTAAAACAGTCAAACAAAATACTGCAAACAGTTTCGATTTGTTTCGGTAGTTGTGGCTTTACATACAACGCACAATAACAGGGTCTGTATTAATTTAATGAAGGTGCGACTACTGTACAGCTAAAATATCTCGTGCTAGTAAGACATCGAACAATCGGTTCAAGGATCGTTGGTTTCTCAATACAACCATGTTTACGTACTCTATAGGCTGTTCACTTTAAACTGAGCATTCTGAAACACTTATTTTAACCAAAACCTCTATTTAATTGGGGCAAGAGATGTAAATTTTTGAGAGCAGTAAAATATTTCCACTGGATGTTTGGTAACATCGAAAATTTCATATTTCAATTAGTAAAATTGAGGCAAAAATGGTCGAAAGAAAAATTTTAACACTGTTTATTTTATCCTAAATTATTTATATGCACTGAAAGTTGGTCGTCTCTTTGACACATTACATTTATTTTCAGCTTAAAAACCTGTTTTGGCCTTTTATGTTTTTAGACCATGAAAAATATATGTAGGGAATTGTAGTAGCTAACAATAAATGACAGGATGTTTTAATGCTAGTCATACGCAAGCAAAAAAATTAAATAACTGCTGTGCGACTGCTCTCTGAATGTAAATATATGTCAAGATTCTTGTAGACTAATTTTTTGTCGTGATGTGTGCGAAACATAAATACAATATCATTTCACGGCGAAGGTGGGAATAACTGTGGAGGAAGGGGAGCAGCTAATTAACTTGACTTACATAGGGATGCGGGATGAAAGGGGAAAACTGCGACTGGTGGTGGGTGGAATACTGGTCTGGAGGAGGGGGGGCGGTAACAATCAGCAGGAAGTGAAAGCAGTAATGCAACCTGTTAAATGCCAATTAGGGCAGGTTTTCACGGCGAGACGCACGAACAACTGGAGTGGTTGCGACTGAGTTGACTAAGTTACTCTGGTTAGTTCAGCTAGCGCTGTGTTAGCTCTACCCTGAACACGAATGTGCAAGTCAGTTACTTGCTTTCTGCACACGGCGAGCCTAAAATATCGTTTCAAAAATCATTTCTCCCCAAATATTATCTTAACGTGTAATTTGCTCGCAAAAAATTGGGATAGGGTATAAGGGGGAAATTTAAAAATTTAATGCTTGTATTTTTAAGCCTTTTTTTTTTTCAGTTTTTAATTTAAGATCCGGAGACACAGTATTTAGTTTTGTAGAGAGAAAGAGTGAGTGACATATATACATAGTGTGTGTATGAGTGTAGATGTGTGTGTACAGGGTGTTCACAAAATTCACAGACAAACTCTGGCAGATGATTCCTTATTAAAAATAAAGCAGGACATACATAAGACACTTTGTACGTAACAGTAATGTTAAGGGACTAATTTTCCTTAAAAAAAACTTACGAAATAAAAATGTTTCTTAATGAAAATATGGCCGGCAAACGAACAGTAATCGCCAGACTATACCTTCATCCCTTACAAAAATAAAACGGGTGACAACCCTTAAATTGCTGGCAATTTTTTTTACGTGAGGATAATATATTTAAAAGTGTATTATTGGGTAATATGGACTTAGTCACAAAAAAGGGCCTCGTGTAGCGAATGTCTAGGATGCATAGTTTACTTGCAAAATGCACGTGAAGTTTGGTCGTGGTGTTACAGAGCCTTGTGCGTAGGCAACACTACATACATGAGTGTTTGTTTTATCCCGCCGCGCCGTACAGACGACGTTAGACGTTCACAATAAGTATCATGTTCCGTACCTTAAATAGCTCACATAACCGTAACCAACACTTTGTTCCTGGCTGAATTAGGATGTGTATTTAAAAAAAATTTAAACGAGAATGATAAGTGTGCAAGTGAAATAAATATATCGTCGGTATAATGCACGAAGCTAGACATTTAAACTGTTTGTGTAATTCTGGCACTACTATAAAGCATAAGGGGGGGGGTCTATATGTTTCTCAGATACCGTACAATATTGCCAGTACTAATACTGATTATGACTTGAAAAGGGAAATAAACATTTACTGCAGGTGTAAAAAATTAAAAAATTAATTTTCAATCACTTAGTCAAAGAAAATTCTTGCTGTCATAATAATAATAATTATTTTTTAAATTTAAAGATTAACTTTTAAGATAAATTAAAATCTACCAACCACAAACTAGTTACAGACTCGAACATATGCGCGCGTGTGATGAAGGTTATTATTTACTTTTTGGCATTGTTCATCTACCTCATGCAATTTTGGTTAAAAATTGAAGTCGGAAATCTATGAACTAACAGCTACCAAGTCATAAAATTGTGTAAAGTTCTCGTGACTGTGGACTTGCTAGGCGCGTTTTGTCTGTCAGAAAGTCGTGTTGAAAATTGTACAACATGCATAGTAGGGAAGAAAAATTTGGTTTTGTCAGTTCTTCCACTTATAAAGGAGAGTACAATCAAGGATCTAGGTATCGTTTGAAGTTTTTGGTGCTGTAGAACGTCGATGATGTACCACTTCTCAGTACCAAACATTAAAAATTAAGCAAACAGCCTTATATTCTTGCGTGTCACTTGTGGTTACAGCCACTGATTTTAGGTGTGATGCATAGGGACATTGTTTTTTCGCGAAAATAATTTAGCCCCAGTTTGTTTCAGTGCCTTACGTCCACATCTGCATTATTGCTTCATGGTTATTGGCAGCGTGTCTGTGTGAAGAGCCGTATCTCATTTGACTGAGCCAATTACATAAACTGTCCTGCAGCATCACACGCAGGTGATTTGTCGGTAGAATCCCAAGGCTCGTGACAGTTAAAATATCCAATCGCTGACCACGAGGCATAATTGCAGATGTGCACGTTAGGTACGGAAACAAAGTGAGTCAACATTCTTTTCACGAAAAACAAGGGTCCCTAGTGATGCATTTTAAACACATGTGTTTCAATGCCTTATAAGTAGGGCCACGATTTTGTCGCGAAAAGATTTTTGCCCCACTTTGTTTCAGTGTCTCTCGTGCACATCGGCAGTTCTGTTTCAAGGTTATTGGCAGCGTGTCTATGTTCAGTCACGTTTCTCATTTGACTGCACCAATCAGAATAAGATTATTGTGAGTCTGTACGTATATAATTTGCCAAGGCAAGTGAGAGTAAAATCATCCAATCAAAGACGATGTAGCAGAGCTGCAGGTGTGCACATGACGCATCGAAACCAAATGTTGCAAAAATCTTTTCCTCATAAAATCGTGGCTCTACTTATTGGACAACTGTACCTTTGCTCCACGGTCAGTGATTGGATGTTGTTTAACTCTCAACCTCTTAGTGTTCTGTCAGCAAATCACATACGTGTAGTGTCGCAGTTAAACTTGATAGGATTGGCACCGTCAGATAACTGACGCTTCCCAAGTAAGATACGTTGCCAATAACCTTGAGGCACAGCTGTATTGAAGATAGCCACACAAGGCAACGAAACAATTTCTTGAGCAATTTTCATTGCAAGAGAAATCTTAAAAGTTTAACTACAATTCTCTTGCAATGATTTTTCATGACCAATTAATAAAAGATTTCATTATTATGTCAAGCGGTTTACGAATAATATATCCCACGCTTTGTCGAAGATTTGAATAAATGTCATGACTATAATTGAAAATATAGTAAAATTGTCTAACACTGCCCCTTAAAGGTAAAGTTAGTACAAACATAATAGATGTTTACTGAAACACTTGCATTTTTCTATAACTTGTCAGTTGGGATATTTTTGTCTCGTTAAGAGATTTCGTAGTACTATTAATTAGTTTGCATGACCAAATAGTTCAGTACCGCCTACTAGTCAATAGTCTTGTGAATTTACACTGTTATAGTCATTTATTAATAAAATCTTCATCATCTGCAGCTTTACTTTTGCTATTGACAGCTTGCATCAGTATAAAGTTTCTTACCTTCCATGTCTGTCATAATAAGGCTCCTGCGACTCTAAAGGTCTGTGATTCGTAGACAGACCTCCAGGATGTCTTTACGAGCTGTAATCATCCAATAACTGAAGTTAACTTGAGCTGAATTATTCTGAAATACTACTAAGTCATAAAAGTTTCTCGTGAAAGTCAAGTGCTCTAGTTAATTAAAGCCACGTTTGTTGGTTTTACAGTGATATTGGAAGTATTATTATGCAAAATGATTTTCATTTCATAAAAATTCCTACGCGGTTTTGATACATACATATCACTATTTATACCTAATGTTTAGTAGCAATAAAAATCAAAGTTTTGCAAATTTTTATAATCCAAGCATTACCAATTTTTTTAAACGTAAATATGTCAAACGAATAAAAATAATTTTCCCCAAACGAAGGATGAATTGTTTTTACAAAACGCCTACAAACTATTATGCATCGCATGACTGCTCTTAATTTTTTCAAAGTACTTCGTTAAAAATAATTTTTATTTTTATTTACACGCTAGCTTGGCCTTAAATAAGCAAATCAGCAAAGTTAAGGACGTGCTTTTTATTTAACCTAACACGACTTATAAACATTTCCGGAACGTGTGACAGAACATTGGGTAGGTGTGTTTGCAGGAAATACCACCATTGCCAAAGTAGTCTGTTCGCAATAAACTGAACACTCAGCAGAATATAATAAATACTTTGTTTTATTGGGCCTGTAGATACGAAGTTTCAAGAGTATAGAAGCGTTCACACATGTTTTTTTTTGTTACATGGAAGTTTCCATATTAAAATGTATAAATATGGTTGCGAAACAGCTGAAAGAAAACATTCAGCAGTGCTCACTTTATCGTGAACGGCCTATATAGAGACGCGTGTATGCAGTAAAGAAACACTTCTTCTTCCAATGCGGGTATCTTTAATTACGTAGTCGGACTCGCTTCTTTCTGGCGGTCCGGTAGTGAGGTCTGTCAAGCCAACCTCGATTAATCACCCACCACTTAGTCGAATTAACTTGCCGCCGATAGGCCCTTCGTTAAAACCGGCAGAGTCTCGACGCAAACACCAGCAAGCATGATGAATCATCTCGCATGACTCGACAGTTTGGCGTAACTGCAGGCGATAACGCGCTTATTTCCTGAATTGATGAAAAATGAGATACGCTGTTCCCTGACAGCTCAATCTGTAACGCGGGAGTCCTTCGTCTACGTAACTGCCCAGTCATTCGTTACTTTTTGTGCTAGTACCAACTGAAAAAATAGGTTCGGAAATTGTCGTTTTTGAGCTTGTGGACATGCATAAAAAATTCCTCCGTGAAGCTTACGACTAGAGAAAACTGCTCTGTCGTGAGTTTTATTTAGTTATTTATCCGGCGAAACTAATCGTATCCCCAGAATATTTGCGTCTATAAAAACAAAACGTTTTCCGGACTAAGGCAGAATTCTTATTTAAAAAATGTGTAGTAAATATATTGTGTTACAGCTTACCTACTTCATAAAAAACCATCTTTTTAACTCCTTTTGACCCTCTTAATTATCGAATTTTTAAAATTCCCTTCTTAATGGGTGCCTATTGGGAAAGAGGAAGCTACATTCAAAATGTCGAGTTGATGAGTGAGTGAGTGTTTTAGGAAGCTTAATTTTATATATTAAGATATCAATGAAAAATTTGCGCAAAACTGTTTTATGCTTAAAAGAAAAATAAACTGACTTACCGTACTGAAAAAATTCACACAGAATAAGGAAGTTGAAGGTTACAAGATCTCCTATACAACAACAAAAATAATAAAACATTTATGTATTTAAAAACATTTTTGAAATTTGAAATTAAAACTGAAAAAATTTAAGAGTTTTTAAAAGTACAAATGTGTTATATTTTTTTGTTTATACATATGAGTCCTTGTAGCCTACATATTAATTATTCAGTGTGAATTTTTTTCAGTTTGGTAAGTCAGTTGGATTTCCTTCAAAGCATAAAACCCGTTTTACGCAAATTTGGGCTTTGACATACAATTATAAAAAACTATGAAAGCCAACAATTTTCTGACAAGTGCTCCCCTTGAGGTATTATATTTCCATCGGGAAATTATTTTAGTGATACAAACTAAGCAAACATAGCCGTCTCTAGTAGAAGCGCGTGGTTTAAGTTGTGACAATTCAGACTACATTTGTATTTTTATAAAAGGCTTTGATTTATCTTACGTTTATGACTTTCCTCGTTTTGCCTGTCTGTACCATGGAATGACGAATAAGGTGAAACCATCGCTTTTGGAGAGTGTAAATAGACACACGTATTGTTACTGAAAATATATTCTACCAACTTGATCCAATGCGTCATGTGTACATATGCAGCTTTGCTTCGTGCTTATTGGCAGAGTGTATTCGTGCAGGTGCGTAGCTCATTTGACTGAGCCAATAAGAACAGGGGTACTGCGACACCACACGTGTAGACCCCGAGACGCAGAGCGGAGATGCGGATGTGCATTTAAGTCACTGGAAAAATTGGTGCAAAGTCATTTTTACTAAAAAATCTGTGGTTGTACTAAGGTTAATTCTACTACAGGTTATAAAGATCAATGTTATAAGTTTGTCACAGGGAAAATTTCTGCCACTTGAGCGCTGGTATCGCTAGTGCACCAAACTGACCAACCACAGAGCTTTCCTGAAATTTAAGTTGCATTAAGTGGATAATTAAAAACTCAAAATCGCTTTCTTTTCAATTTAAGATTAAATAACTGATATAATTTCAAAGATTATTTATATTTAATTTTACTACGGTTTCGTATTTATCTGGTCTCTTAGCGATTGAAGCGAAACTAGTGGTAGAAATTTTCCCTGTGTCAAGCTCTCCCATAGTAAAACGTATTTTCTTTCTAACCTGTAGTAGAATTAACCTTAGTTGTACGTACAAAGCAAAACTTTTTTGGCAGGGTTGCCACATATTAGACAGTGGTTTTCAACCAGACACGACTAGGACGTATGCCATTTGTTTGTTTTCGCCTATGTAGGTTACCACAGAGCGTAAAAAAAAAACAGATTCATTCAATTACCACTATAGATTCCTATATCATCATTGACAACGGATAACTTTTAAATTTTGTCGTCACGCTAGTTCTCTGTATCTAAACATGCGTATGTGACTACTCCGTCACATACTATTATTTATACTAGTATTTAGAACTAATATTTTGAATTAAAAGTTTAAAATAACGAAACACTGTTATACTTGAACGATTTGTGCAATGGGGGCAAGTTACAAGCTAAAGAATTATTTTGGGCATACGCCATTGCAGCAAATGGTGTCCACAGAAAACCAGAGAATAAACACAAACAAACATATATGTAAACAAACAAACGGACTTTCTTCAGACTGGCATAATGACTTTGTTTACCAGTTGCAAAGAAAGTCCTTTTGTTTGTTTACTTATCTGTTTGTTTGTGTGTAATCCCTGGTTTTCTGTGAGACACCATTTGCTGCAATGGCGTATGTTCAAAATAGGGAAACTCTCTTACAAACGGTTTTATCAATCACTACAACTTTAGAACACGCAAGGAAAGCCAACGTTTATAATACGATTACCGTACATCACTAAAAAATAGTTAAGCTTTTTAACAATTTTGTGTACTTTCTATCTAGGCGTACCTGTTTATGTATATATATATATATATATACTTTTTAAACTACATGAACTTACCAAAATTATTCATTTTCCATTTATTCTTGCCTGTCCGTGGCTTTGCCTGTGTGGAATACATCAGAATGGTAATTTCGATAGTAATCATAAAATTAAATACTTAAATTAAAGAAAAATCACGTGTACCTACAGACCTACGGACAAATGCGATTATACCACATTACGTATTGATAATATCGCAGCTTTGAAGTCGTGCTGAACAAACCCTTAAAGTATTCTTGGATATTTACATATGCTTCAGCATGAAGCAAAGAACACTTCGATATGTACTTTGATTATTTTGATAGAAAGGGAGGAATAAAATCGTAAACATATTTCATATTTCACATCTTTTCACCTTCTTAAGGGTCGAATTTAAGAAATACCTTTCTTATTGCTTGTCTACCCCCTGAATGTAAATGACCCTTAACATTTCATGTTTCTAGGTCAGGTCCAGCAGTTTAGGCTGTATGTTGATGTGTCCGTCAGCTTTGTCTATTGCACATAGAAAGTTCAGCACGTTGCGAACGCATTTATAATTACCTTGTTTAAAGTAATAATCATAATCAGAATATCCATTTACTTGAGTTTTTTACACTCCAGCAAATTTGAACATTGATTACGCGGTGTATATTTTACCTCTTTTGTTCTGGTGTTTTCCAAGCAGAAAGGCTTTGAGAAAGTTTTATTATTATTTAAATTGTTATTAATGAATTCGTTAAGCGATATTTTAGTAGGCAGTCTCGTAGTATTTCTTCTCCAGTTGCCCCACAATGCCTCCTTTTCCGTCGTCAAATTTCCGACGATTTTCCACTTCGCTTCGTTCTCATTAAAACGAATTATTTTTCCGCCAGAACAACAAATTTCTTTGCGAGGATTAAGAGCTGTTGTAAATCTCTTTCTCTGTCTGTCTTTAAACTTTCTTAGGCATATTACGAACGTTAATTTTTCCTATGAGCTCCTTGTTGAAATTACAATATAGAGCAATGAGATTTAAAACAAACAGTGGGTCTATATACATGAACATTTATTTATAAGTAACTCCTGGTTTGTTACACCATTACATGTTTGAAGTGTTAAATTTTCTTCAAATGAAATTTTACAATTTATGTACAAAAGTCACAAACATATTGTAGAGAGCGGTACACTAATGAAGAGGACATATTATCGAGAAACTTATTACTTACATATCGTAAATGTTTGTATTTTGGTACGCACAGAATGTCACCGGACATTAAAGAAATATTTTTGTTTCCATATGTGACCGAAGTTAAATTCTAACGAATTCGAAGTAAATGCGGATCAAATAAAAATTGTTATTTATTATTTACAGTTGCCACTCATAGAAACAAATAAAAATACTGTTGTGAAGGAGAGAGTTTGAAGTCAGAGAGAGAGAGAGAGAGAGAAAGAGAGAGAGAGAGCGAGATCCTGAGTGATAGTAAAGGACGACATTAATTGAGTACAGAGCTACGGCGGAACGCAAGCATAAGTGAAATGGCAGAACCCCGTGAAAACAAGACAGCTGACGTATATATTTTCCAACATTTGTAAACTTAAAAATAATAGCTAGAGGCCTGGATATTTAGCGGGTTCAACGCCCAGCAGGCTAGACTGCACAGTCCTGTGTACACTGTCCTCAGCTATATTTGTTCATTGGCTGCTGCTCCAGTGAGTGAGCATTTGAACATTTGACGATGTAGCGCAGGAGTCCGTGAGCGTTTTTACGCATGTCCACCATTGGTTCGGAGTCTGCAAGGTCACGTTTAATAAACAATGACCCGATCGAAATAGTTTACAACATGTACATGACTTAGAAATCCAACCTCTCCTCAGTTGAATCCGCGTAATTTCCGGGGCTCTAATAATAGCTTATTAAAACTATGAAAATTCTTCTAGACACAGGTTTTACAGCATTCAGCATACTTTTAAAATTGGACCTTACATCACTGGACAGGTCCTCGGCAACTCCAAGTCAGTAAATATATGAAGAGCACGTGATATATGAATCAGTTCTAAATATTTTTGGTAAAAATTATAATACTTTAAAATACCTGCGTGAAAAAAAAAGTGACACACTAGACAACAAATCCTGCCAACTTTGTGCGGTATTGTTCTGCTATGGTGAAATAATCATTTATCACATGTTCTTCTGCTATATTGAAATTTTCGAAATTTAGGCATAAGAAGATAAATTTAAAATTTCCGTTATTTTCAACCAGCAAGCTGGACTCCAAACGGCTGTATGCTCGTACGACGTCGCTTATTGGCAGGGATATCATGGTTTTCTGTGGACGTCGCATCAGTCCGATAAAAAAATAAGTTCCAAGGAAAAGAGACAAAATTTTAGTTAAGTGGTCACACATGTAAAAGTTGTCACTGCCCAAATAGCAAACATCAACTGGCCCACTTCTAAAAATCTGATCGTGATAAGCAGCCCACAGGCAGTAAACATGTGGCATACATGATGCGTAATGAAATCACCCACACATTAACCCCAAGTGTACCACGAGCGTTTTTATTATACTCAGATGTTTGTTAGTTTGCTAATCTGCTTGTGGACCGTATACTGAAATATGGCAGTCTTTTTAAACTTAGTTGCCAACATTAAAATTATTTCAGTACTACAGACAAACATATTTACTGACCTGGCCTGATTAACAACTATTCCATCAATAGTAGACGATCATACTAACGCTTCTGTCAACAGTTGGCGAACTGAAAAATGATTGTATTTGCTACTTGGGTAGAGTCCGGAAAAATTCGCGGATTCACTGACCTGTAGAGTAGCCTCAACTAACACATGTGATCTCAAGCGACCAACACACATATATATATATATATATGTATATGTATATACAATACTTACATAGGATGTTCTCCTGCATTGTGCTACCCCCTGATTGGACCTGCGTTAAGTTGCTTCTCTATCATTGGGTATTCTCTCTTCAGGAGGTGTCAAATAGGTTAAGAACCAGCTGTAACATTGACACCAACTCACAGATGTTTGAATTCTAGCATGTGCCCAGAAGAATGCCTGAGTGAGAGGTTTTTGGTCAGCACTTAACATCGAGGTCTTGACTTATTTGACACCTCCTGGAGAGAGAACACCCAATGCTAGAGAAGCAACTTAACGCAGGTCCAATCATGTGGTAGCACAATGCAGGAGAACATCCTATGTAAGTATTGTATACACATATACACACATATATATATATATATGTTGGTCAATTAACGGGATAACCCCGAGAAAACCCGCCGACCAATGGCATCGTCCGGTGACCGACCTCACCGGAAATCGAACCCGGATCACCTTGGTGAGAGGCGAGAGGTCTGACCCCTCGACTACCGCGACCCCATGTGCCCAAAATAAAACGCGAATTTGGCAGGTCCCTAGTTATCACATATAGGCTCGTTGGTAATAAACAATGAAAATCCACAACGTGTTCCCGCCTTAGAGCAGGTTCACAGAGTGTATGAGAGAAGGCCGGCTGCTCGACTAGCGACACGTGCCTGCCGTCCAGCCTGAAGATGGATGAGGTGAGGTGAGTGTGGAGCAGCGAAGGAATGTGCGAGGATGAGAAAATGGGAGTTCTCCGAGAAAACCCGCCGGCCAACGGCAACGTTCCCCACGTTCCCCACATGCGAAAAATCCAGGATCGACCCCGCCGGGATTCGAACCCGAATCGCCTAGATGAGAGGCGACAGGTCTGACTCCTTGACCATCACGGGCTCGTTACCAATACACTCACATAAATGTGCTCACGTATGTACATGTTATGACTAGAGGTACGTCAGTATCGCGGATTCATCTGGCAGCAGCCTAGACTTGTCAGTCCTATACACTTACTGGCCACAATCGATTATCTATTGGTAGAGACATGAACTTTTCGCGAAAAGAAATTTGCCTCACTTTGTGTCAGTGACTTGTGTGCACGTCTGCAGACTTGCTTCACGGTCAGAGATTGGATGTTTTGACATTCGTGTGTCGTGGGGTTTTACACGCAAATCACATACGTGTGGTGTTACAGTAACCTTATTGTGATTGGTACAGTCAAATGAGAAACGTCACCGTTCAAAGGCACGCTGCCAATATCTATGAAGCAGAACTGCAGACATGCACATAAGGTACTGGAACAAAGTGGGGCAAAATTCTTTTCGCGAAAAGTTCATGTCTCTATCTATTGGCTTATACCCGTACAAGCTGGTAGCAAGCGATAGCACTTCGCATTATTTCCTTATTTACTACTGGCTTGCAGTAGTCAAACGCGTTTCGTAACAGCCGCCAGCAAGTCACAGACATTACAATAAAGTATACATAATTGGCGTTCAACCTGACCTGGAATGTATCTGCGAAATTTACGTACCTCTAATTGTGACGTTTTGTCTGTCACCAAATAACAAGCCTACGTACTGGACGGTAGAGTCTAGCCTGATTGTCAGTAAAACCCAACATATGTCTGTCTACACTGGTCATTCATGTACGTATGCGAATTAAGTATTTCACAAAACAATGGACGAAAGTAAAGTACACGCCATCCATTATGCTTCAGCTGCCTATTTTAAATTGTAAATCGTTGTTAAATAAGTGACTTCGTGATAAATCAAAAGGAAATATAACTTTTTCCAAGAAATACTATTCTGAATCTCAATTCCTATGAAGAAGGATCCGGGGAAAAAATGCTGTTTAAAATTGATGTCCCATGTACCATACATTGCACTTAATTTTAGAAATTTTGTATTAAATGTATATTTTTTTCGGAATTTCTAATGCGGTAATATTATCAAACGATTTCCTGCAGAAATCCCTTCGTTTGATAGCGTGAATATTTAATTTGATCCATTAAAAATGATTTACTATTTATCGTTTGCCAACGACTTTGTCTGCGTGCTTTTAAATTTAGTGTGATTTTTATATATATATATATATATATATATATATATATATATATATATATAAGCAGATTATGAAGCATACCTTTTTGAGTGGTGCAAACTTTCAGCCTGAGTACTCAACATAATTTGTAAGAAATTTTTAAAATATGTGTATTTCTAGATTCAGGGTACCTTAAAAAAAAACTAACTTTGAAAAAATATTTTCCTTATTAAGAAATGATTTGGTTACCCCGCTCCACCACCCTGCCCCGTTTTGCCAACTTCCTCTTCCCATACATAAAATATTTATCTCAGAAACATTCGAGGGCCAACTTGCAAGAACTCACAAATTTTCTTCGCAATCGGATGAATGGTACAGGAAAGCATAGGTTACAATCAGACAGACATATATATGTATGTATATATGGTGTGTTTATATTATGTATGTGACTATGTGTCTAATAATAACCCATTTAAACATTTAAAAAAAGACAAGTCTTTAAGCTTTGTGCGCAGAGTATGTAACGTCTTGTTCTATAACGAGGTCGTAAGAGAAAACGAAGTTTTGACCATAGTATAGAAAAGGTACGGGAAGGTAGATACCAAGTTATATAGAAATGAATCTGCCATGACTCGCTTAGAGAACTTTCAGAAAACAATAGATGTGCGAGGAGGAATCGGACGAATGTGAATATATGTTCAAGTAGAGATCTGAAGGTGCTGTAGAAATTCGCTCACAGAAAGTAATTTTAGTAACTAGCCAAGACCCCCGGAAATTACGTGGGTTCAACAACCTGCCTGTTATTTTTCACATTTCTATGCTCTCTATGTCGTCAGCTACATATAAATAAATAAATAAATTAATTAATAAATATATATATATTTATTTATTGGCTGCGGCTCCAGCGAGTGGTCAGTTATATATATGACAAGGTAGCGCCGTAGTCAGAGAGTATTTTCTTGCAGGTTTGCTATTGGTTGTGGGTCTTCAAGGACAAATCAAATAAACAGTAACCCAATCGTTGAAGTAACTAGTGTTACAGAAGTATGAAATCTTACGTTTCCAAAAATTATTACGCATAATTTGAAAGCCTTCAGTAATAAGTATATCGAATGATTATTATATTCTTTCTTTCTCTAATTTTTATTGTATGTTTGCTTGGGAGTCACATAATAATTTTGAACTCTAATAACAGTTTTGAACAGAGTTATTGAATACAAAAGCTGAATTGTGTTTTCGTTGCCTGGTCAGTGTAAGCCTCACATTAATTTTTATGTTTATTTCTTGTTTATTTATTCCTACTTTTCTTTACCTACTAAATATTTTCCGAAACATCAATAGTGATGATGTTTTTATTTCATTTATTAATTTTTTTTTAGAATCTTTGTACGTGTTTGGGAGACAGTGATTTTGTACCCGGACTGCATTTCTGCCAATTGCGAGATGTCTTTCGAAGTGGCTGCCATCGACTGGCTTGGAAGTTAAGACAGATGTTTTGTATCGAATTAAAAAGAAAATATTTAAAAAACTAGTAATTTAAGTACTTCATGTCATAAAGCAAAATTTTAATTTTTATTATGTTGTTCACTTATACAATAACACATAAAAACATGTTCACGAGATGGCGTTCTGAAAGAATTATTGAATATCTAATGTCCTCACAGATTCCTCATGTATGCGGTTACAACTACCAGTTTAGCTGTCAGGATACGTAGTTTTATGCCGGTAGCTACACTGGCCACTCTAAAAGGCACCATGTACAATGTAACAAATTTTCTGTTTTTAGTGCAGCAGTGCCTTTGACTGACGTGATGCAAGAACGTTCTAGAACCTTCGAGTAGTTTTACGTCGACGTAGCTGCGTGAATAGTAATTTTTAATCATGTAAGATGACTTGGAAATATAGCTTAATGAGCATCATGTAAAGAAAGTACTTGGTAACTCTTCTAGGAAATGAGTTTCATTTTCATAGAAAGTAAGTTTTGAAAATAAACGTGCATTTCATAATCCGTGACGACTATCTTCAACAACAAGCATTTGATTTTGAGATGATAATATTTTTAAGCCTAAATCAGAGCATAGATTACAAATTAGTTTTTCTGTTTTGTTGAAAATTTTTTTTGCCATGATAGCTATTTTTTTCACGACAATAAATTATATGGTTTCAGCTAATAGGTCAATTAAAAAAATTGTTAATTACATAAATAGCTGAAAATTATAGTGTTTATTGTCCTGAAAATAAATTGATCAACATAGTGAAAACAAATATAAGCAAGAGTGCCTATAAAATTTTTCATATACACTCTCGTTTAGGCCCAAATACAATAATCGGTAAAACCGTACGATCAAGGGAGGTTGGCTTTAAACGGATTGTGCCAGGTATTCGTGTTTGCGGCCACATTAATCCTGCATCAAATTACGTAACATAATTGTATAAATTGAGTGTCAAGTAAAATATTCAGTATTTAATATATGTAAGAGACAATGTTATTTTTGTTAATTTTACATGTTACCGCATTTTCGTAGCATTAAAATGTTTTTACACAATTATTTTTACTAAATTTGTTTTTTATCTGGCAGAGAAGTAAAAATAACGAAAACCTCATTAATTATTGGAATTAAACAAGTCACACAGAAGTAATGTCTCATTGGTTACATTGAGAACCTAGTAAATATCTACGTGGAATTAGTTTCGAATTATTTTTACTGATTTTATTTTCCAGTTTATTAAAATACATAACTCACAGTTATTACGTGCACATTTTTTAAAAATAGAAAATGACATATAACTTCAGTGCGGAAATTTGTTACAGTACATTCTTTGGTTTACCGTAGTTATAAGTCCCTGTGGCCTTGAAATTGTGTTTATGCAGTGTCGCTATCTAATTTATTTGAAAACCTTAGTTTTATTCATGTAAGGAATATATAGTCGCAATTAATGTATACAATAGAAACTATAATTCGTACAAATGTGAAATATGGATGGTTTTCCTGGCAAACTCGCACTGAAAAAAATACTTATTGGTCACCACAAAATATTTTGTTATTGTAGATCTTACCAAAATTTTTTGTGGTGACCACAAACATTTCTTGCTGTTCCTAATAAAGTTTTGCAGTGACTACAAAAAATGTCGTAACCTCTAAAAAAATATTTTGTGAGGACCATATTGACAAAATATGTTGTTTGCACCACAAACCCGTTTTTTTCAGTGTACTTTCGTCTGGTTGCTTGCATTTTAATTCTTGCCGTACCTCAAGTGAGTCAGTTAAGACCCGCGTAACTCCTCGAGTCATCGGATTCCTGTGACACCTCTGTTGCTGCAATCCGCCTCTTTTTGGTGACTTGTTGATTACCCAGCACCCTCTGACCGCCTTTCTGCGACGCCACCAACGCCACGGGGTTGCGACATTGTAACAATATGTATGCTTTTAATTTAAAACTGTGTTCAGTTTGTACTTTCCGGCTGTCCTCGTCACATTTCACTATAACAATTTTCATCTTTTTTATGGAGACAGTTACACAATGAAATGCTCCCGAAACCAATGTCTGGCGCCTTAATAAAACGCAGTTAATGCTTAGTTTACTTACTAATAGGGACTTTCACTCGCATAAGCAAACTGACTTGCCTGTGGACTAAATGTTGTTTAGTCATTAGTTTTACTGTAGTAGTTACTAGTCACATAATTTTGTGCACATAAAAAATCAAGTCATAATGCGTAGCTATATCAAAAGTCTGCGTAGCTATATCAAAAGTCAACATTAACTGAACAAGGCAAAGTTCAAGTATATGCGTCATTTCAAACTATCGGCCTCAAGTATTTGTATTCAGTCAGTGTGGTAGTTCAATCACTTTCGCAACGACTTGAAACTACGCTTAGGTAAAACTAGTCTAATAGTCTTAATGCAAGATTTAGCCTTTTTATTGGGTTTCCTGGGTTACACATGTCAAGTGTTATAAATGTTTTTTACTAGTATATGTTTCGGGGTTAAAATATTAATTTAATTTTTTTAGCGAAATCGACGTATTTGTTATTGGCTATATAATAGCATACATATAAAATATCTGAATAAAAGAATTTAGATTCGTTCTTATTTAACATTAAAATAAATTAATATTTTCTAGCCGGAAAGAACATGTATGTTTTGTTTTTAAAATATTAATTTATGTCTATAAAGGTAAAGTTTCATGTTTTACTATCACACTTTAATAATTTTCTACGTATTTTTTAAGGTAGCTGCAATTTTTCAATTCCTCGAATATTCTCAAGAAGGAATCTGTATTTCAGTCTTTTAATGTAAACTTAGAAGATTCCTTTTTATCGGAAAGATATTTCCTTTTATTTTCCTCAAAAAATTTTCTTCCGTAAAATGCCGGGGAAGTTTAAAACACTGCAGGCAACTTCCCAACATTTATTAGTGTACATGAGAATACCGTTAAGAAGCTGTTTTTTCCCCTCACCGCACAAATGTGAGACATTAAATCTTATTTTTGTCTGAGTTTTCTACACGATTGAGCAAAGTTTTGCTAAACTTAGAGAAAGTTACTTTACGTTCTTTGAAAACCATCGGAGCAGAAAATTAGAAATTACTAGGGACGTGCAGAATTCACGTTATTTTCTCACAGAAGACTAGATTGCAGGCTGTCGTTAGTTCTCTTGGAGTCTCCCACTGGCTCAAAATGTCGTGACCTGCTGCAAATATCTCTTCTGACCAATAATAGTTTAAAGATACAAGGTAGAGTGACACATTTCCTGCAAAGCCTTTACTCGCGTAAATGATATAACATAGAATCTTGTTGATAAAAATTCATCGACTGTGCTCAGGTATATACATAGTAGTGCAGTCTAGTCTGACGCCAGATTATAACGATAGTATTGCATTCCTCTATAAATTAATTTTCCCACAGTAAATAAATACTTATTAATATATTTTTAATACAATGGAATACCTTATGTACGTAGAAAATGAAGTAACAATAGGGTCTGTTTATGTTTGTAGGTAGGGCTTATCGCACGGGGGTAGCATAAGGTCTGAATGAAGGCGAGGGGAGTGAAGCCAAGAGGGGGCGGGAGGTAGCCACCTAATTCGCCAGCCGCCATACTGCTTTAACCTCAAAAGTTTACATCAGACTGGTATTTGTTATGGTAAATTAATGTATTATGCTATTTAATTGATGTTTCAGGTTGACAACTCTACTATATTTTAGCCCTGTTTACACACCTCATAACTAAAATTTCCTCAATTTTTTAATTAGTCGACCATATTGATACCAGCCACGTCAAGCCTTTGTTTGGTTACAATTCCCGGCGACATGCTCCATCTGGATCCTTCTAACATCTATGGCTTAACGCCTTATAGAGAGTGAGGTCTTTGGACAAGGGCATTGACTCGGTTAGACAGCAATGGAGGGAGGCGGCAATGACCTTTAGATAGGAACAATCCAAACATTCGTCTGAAATAAATTCGAGAAGCCACTGGAAACCAAATTCTATATGCCCAGCACGGGGATCGAACTCTTATCTTACCTAATGCGTAACTAATATGTTATCATTACGTCACGTCACTTGGTAATCTGTTTCATGTGCATCACTGAAAGTCCATACATCGTCGAGAAAAAATAATAAACAATATATAAATGTTTGAAAACTCATTTGGATATATTTTAATTTGGTCAGTAAAATAATTACTTAGGACGTGTAAACTTTCTTCTCTTCAGTACTTTTCAAACCGCCTTATTTAAAATTATACTTCGCCCTTGATTTTTTTTATCTATTTTCACCTTCCCGCTACATGTAAAAACTAACATAGCAATGAAAGTGACAAACAGACTGTACATTTTACAGTACATAAATGCCTTAAATGATAACAAACTTCAACAATAAAGACACTTAATATATAAAAAACGTTCATGATGCATGCAGTAAAAAAACAAGAAGGATAACTAAGAGGGATATACACCAGATGTAATGATCCGTGTTTGGCGCGCGGAGACAGCGAAGCTATAAGGTTCAGCTTTCCACACTCGACGATAACAACATCACTTATATTCGCGGCGCGCCAAACTGGCCTGCAGTGTTTTCGTTCTACAATTTTTTCTGTGGGACTTAAAACAGCAACCCTACAACTTTCTTTGTGGAAATTTTTTGAACTAAATTCCAACACGTACTTTAAATGCAGTGTTTTACGAATCCGTGTGGTATTTTAACAGTTACAGTTGTCTAAAAAAAAGCCGTTTTTAGCAATTTTGAGGGACCCCAAATCATATATACCTATATAATAATCGTGTTACATTTTTAACATGATAGAAACCTAGTTTTAACAGTTTGTTCACTTCATAGATAAACGTATTGTGAATCAGTTTAGTTGTTTCGCGTAGAAGAGAATAGCCGAGCTACAACAGCGTTCATGTGACAAGTCAGGTGAACAAACCTCTTAAATATTAAAAAATATAATAATGTGCGTGAAATAAGGCAGATGAACTTCTACCGAATTATTAAGCAAACATTTTACTTACAAGTAATAGTTGATGTAAATAATAGTGAATGCTGAATTAAAGTATTTAAACATTACGCACTTGCAACAAATTTAATGTGAAAAATACGCACTACATAGGCTACCTACGAAAGCTTTATAACATTTCCTTTAATTTACCAAGTATTGAAATATTTCATTCAAACACTAATGACTAGTACGAGGAAATTTTCCACTTATATTTAAAATTTTAAACACTTATATATCATCGTTTGCATCTGAAATTTTCTGTTGCAATACACAAAACGGATTTTTAGATTTTTGCCCCAGAAATGTCGCATATTTTGTTGTAAAAATAAGCCAAAGTATAGTAAAATATTTTTTGTTAGCAAACGGTACATTATTTAAAAAATAAATGCTTGGGAAAAATTATGTATCGTATGACTGTACACAGTCTCAATTTTTTTCAAATCATTTGATTAAAAAATATTCGAGTTATTTACAATTGTTAGAAATATATAGACGATAGTGGCCTGAAAAGGTAAAATCTACTGTTCACAAGGGCTGTGTATGGCAAATGAAAAGCCAGTTAATTTTCAAGAACACGTAGTCCAGCGATGTCTAGCTTACAAGTCACGAAACAAGCGAAACGTCCCTGTCCCAACTAATCAATGCTAACACACTATTTATGCGTGTGTACTCCCCAGTTATGTGTTACATTCATCGAAACAGTACATCATTGTTAGAGACGGTGATATACAGCGCGGGAAAACCTTACTGTTTGCTATGTTTCAGCATATGTCCAGCATGTTGGAAGCTTAGTTAGTTGGCTTCGTCAATACGTAAAACTGTTACGTTATTTGATACATCCGATGACAATTCTGCTGGGTTAATGAATAGCTACTCATCGTGTATTCTGGCTAAACTATTTAATATAGTGATATAGTTTACTGATGAGAAACGTTTCTATGGACATTAGAAGTAGTCCTACACAAAAAAAATAATTTAGTTGTAATTATTTATTTTTGGTTAGGTTAGATTGTTAGGTTAGGTAACCTAAAATTAGATTGGATCAGATTAGGTACCCTAACCTAAACTAACCTAATGTAACCTAACCTAACTTAACATAAACTAACCTAAAATAACCTAACGTATCAAAAATGCTTTACGTAGCACTACTTCTAACGTCTATAGAAATATTTTTTACTTGTAAACTGTACCTCTGAAATCAGTAAACTGGCCGGTACACGATGAATAGCTATTTGGGATATTTACCTTCTGCTAGTGTAATTATTTACACTCTGTGATTTGTCTGTAAAAAACTAAAACGTCGAACAGCTTTCGTCCAGTAATGTATTATGCAAGAAACTGCAGAGTTTTGAAGGGTGTGTTGACACAAGAAATTTTCGCGATAAATCACAGTCACCGGTCGTTGTATGTGTATGTGTGTGTGTGTGTGTGTGAAAGAGAGGTATAGAGAGAGGGAACTGAACAAAATGGGAAATAATGACTGAAAATTGCAGTTGCCAACTGCATCTTAAACTAAAAAAAATCGCAATGAGCTTGTCCACGAATATGAAAATCCGAGAATTTTATTCCCCAGACTTAAAGGGGTTGTAATGGATCTGTCTCCTACCCACAGAGATAAAAGCCGGAGACGGTCTCTGGAAGGAAGAACACACAATATTGTCCTGCTACTGTTGGAACACACATGGCCTGCCCGGCCGTATTCAATTTGCTAGCGAGCCACCATCCTGCAATGCCCTGTCAACGGATGACTTCCATGTCTTGCGGGTTGCCTGCCGTATAGCCCCGCAGGCGCCCGGTCAAGTTCAGCAGCGGACAATGAAACAAGGAAGATGACATAGCGAAAAGACTCTCGTGGTAAAAGTACGACGAAAAGGGAGGATAGAAGAAAGCCAGGAAACTTTTATGAAGTCCGAGGAATATACTGCAGAGAAATAGAAGTTGGGCGAAGGGGAAAAATTATATTTTGCCCCTCCCATTCTGGGGGATAAAAAATGGGATCTGCTCTCCAGTGGTACTCGTAGAACCGAGCTGAGACGAGGGTCTAACTTTCATTTCTCCGGTCGTGGCTGAAAAACTTGGCCATCTCATCTCGGCGTCGGGTCGCGGTCTTGTGTTTGTCTTGGGCGACGCGATCCGCTCTCGGGTTCGACCTTCGACGGGCGATGCGCGTTTGTTCCACCTCCCCCTCTTCATACAACCCTAGAGCCGAGCGACCCTACACCACCCTTCTCGCCCGACGAGACTCGAGGCCCACCGCAGCTAAAGTTCGGCTGAAGAGGTCCCGACGCAAATCACGTCCTTGAGAAAGTGAATCCCTTCGATCTCGGGAACTCCATTCACTCCAATGCACGTCGGAGATTGGTTACTTTCGCCAAGCATTGGAACGACGAATTTTTGTTTGTCTTAAACAACAGAAACCCCTTTTTGTGATGAAAGTTTTGCGCCGGTGCGTATCGTAGGTAAATTACATATTTTTAAGTAGCCAATAATCGAAAATCGAAAACAACAGACCCTGGCAAATGAGCATCCCAAAATGCCCACCTGGCTCATTAACAAACACACAAAACCAGAGGAAGCTGTTGTAAACAAACAATGTCAAAGTGGAAGCAAAGCACGATTAAATGACGGCTGGGCTACCTTACGCCCTATTAAAGAAAAATAATTATTTAAATAACTAAGTAGTCTCTTTCGCCATACTAAACAATTGACATCAGAGGGAAATATATTAAATACGCACTCTGAAGTTTGTGGTTGCTAAAAATAATTATTTAATTTTCATTCAAATATTGAATATTTTTTGGTTTTTCTTTGGTTTTCAAATAATATTCATGAACAATTATTGACGCCAAACAACAGTCCATTAATACTGCAATTGTTATTAAATTATGAAAGCCCAAATCTTGCAGACAAAAGTAAATGAAAAATAGTAAATTGATTAAATTATTAATACTTTTACATAAAAAATATCAGTACAATAAATGCTCAGTCTGTAAGCTAAATAAATATCGGACGTCCGAATAAATTACGTTCTAATTAATAAAAAATCGAATTATAAGTAAATTGGATGCATCCGTTAGGCCTTATATAACTTCATTAAAAACGTACACATCGTTACAGTAAAAAATGTAAGTGTGGCAGCTGTTAATTAACAGATTTAAAATACAAATTTATCTGCGGCTTATCTGTGGAAAGTCTCGCAGTAGAAGAGTACAACACGCTGGGATGACTTCATATTTACCAGTTACAGCGGCGAAACAAAGAAGGTGAAAAGGCGAAGAAGAGGCCCCAAAATAGGCCAGAATGACTGGACGTCTGTAGTTGAGAATACAGGTCAGCTCGTCAATAGTCCAGCATGTGACTAGACCAGGATGTGAATAGACCAAGACGAGAGTATGCCAAGACGAGAATAGGTCAAGACGAGAATAGGTCAAGACGAGGACCCTCACTACACAGAAGCTAACCAAAAAAATTTAATGAAGATGAAATTTGAATAGAGCATATAACCTCTAGTAGGAAAATAATTCACGAGATGAAGGCGAAGAAAATTATTTGACGAAATTACAAACAAAATACGAAATATTAAAAAAAATAGTACTGAAGTTTTTACTACGTCAAAATATTGACTAGCTACATTACATGAGAAAAGTAAATAAAGGCAACTCAAGTGACAAGATCTGCCAAAAAATGCTGGAATGCCAAACATATTCATCTTGAATCTTGACAATGTGGTGGTTGACGGCGAAGTGTTAAGAAATGCAGCTGCAGAAACGACAAAAGAGCATCGAAAATAGTCAGCAACAGTACCAACATCGGCGAAGTGCGCGTCGGAGCACAGTAGCACGGGAAAATCACGTGCTCAGAATCGCTGAACTGCATCTAAATCACGCGGTGAAGAACTGAAATCACGCATTGCAACGGCAGCAGCACGTGGCATGAAGACGGCAGTACGACCGAGGAATTTAAGGGCGCGGTCTACCGCAATTTTTATTTGTACCAGATATTTTTTTTCTTATTTTGGACACAAAATGTGATTAAATTTGGTTCTTATGAAATTTTTTTTATCTCATAATTTTCGCGTAATGGCTTGTTAAAGTCATATTTTGCATGTTTCCGTTTTAACGACTACACTAAAACCAACTGATACACCAAACTCAAAAAAATCACAGTGGATAAAGACATTGCAGGCTACAATGACATGCTCATGAAATTAAAGAATAAAAATAATTTTAATAAAAAAATTCCGAAACTCAAAATAAAAATTTTAAAAGTTCAATATTTTTTTTTAAATACAAATAATTTTTATATTAAGCTCAGCAGCTTACATCTTGCTCAGAGAAAAAAACACTGTAGTGCGACTAGGGTTCACTCGAACTGATGTAACAAGAAAGAAGAGTTGTAATTGAAAGTGAACTTTCTGAAATATCATTAATAAATTAAAATTACCCAGTTACAGTAATTATTGTTAATATAAATTAAACAAGTTAATAACAATGCAAAAAATAGCCTGAATTTAGGAATTATAAATAAAAATTTTATAAGTACATTACTTATGTGGTTTAGTATTTCATACAGCACAGTTTCTGTAAGTTAGTAATTTTATCTTAAGAGGACAAATTATATAATGAACAGCTAAAATCGTCAGCATGAAATTGTAGGAACAAAATCTCTCGAGCAACGTAGGCCTACTAGTGAAGAACAAACTCTGATGATGATGTCTCGTACACGTAACTGCGTCTGAGTAAACGTTTGTTTATAAAGTTTGATAATATCATTATCTAGGATTGTTGTTATGTAGCTATTTTCACGCCGACTTTCAAGAACGTGTAGTCTTAAATTGAACTTTCTATCGTTTAAGGGGTAGTGTTAAAAATTTTTACTGTATTTTCAGTTTTTGACCAATAATTTTTTTTAAATTATATCATAACAATTTTATGTGCGACAAAGCATAGAATATACCATTGGCAAACTGCTTGACATATATAATAATGTAATATTCTCTTGCAATAACTATGTATGACAAATTAATAAAAGTTGCCATTATAATTGAAAATAATAATAAAGCAGTTTACCAAGTATACATTTTATGCTTTGTCGAAGAGAAAATGTTGGTAGCACAATTTGAATAAATGCTATGGCTAAAAAACAGAAAACACATTAAAATTGTCTAACACTCCCCATTAAGGCTGATCTTTAATTTATTTCAAACAATTCACAGTGTATAGCAATGTGGTAAGCTATGGTTTGAATCATATAGGAACAAAAAATATAAATGTCTGTATTTAAAAAAAAAATATTGTAATTTTTAATTTTCATTTTAAAATTCAGAATTTTTTTATTAAATATATTTCATTTTTTGTATTTATATATGTCAAATCATAGCCTACAGCATTGTTATACACTGTGAATTTTTTCAGTTTGGTATGTCAGTTGGTTTTCGTGGTGTACATAAAACCGTAAAGTTCATATTTTGAAGACTTATTACGCAAAAAAAATATGAGTGATACACAAATTTCCTAAGAGGAAGATTTAATCACAATTTATGTCTAAAATAAGAAAAAAATTATCTGCTACAAATATATAAATAAAAACAGACGTTCGAAATTGAGGTGAACGTGCCCTTAAATACTTTTACTATGTTCGGTATTTCCCGTTTTCTCAAAACAGCCTTAAGAATGTACTTCGCTGTCGTAAAACGTCACGTGCTATAGTACGTGCCTGTCGTTAGTCTGGTATGAAATAGTTTTTCTGTTATTAACATTTTTAAGTTCTTTAAATATTTATTCTACGTTAATTTCTACGAAGATAAATTTTATACAAGATATTATCATTCCAATTGTTTGTTTCTTTTTCGCTTGAAATTAAATATGCCATATGTGCAGATTCAAAGCTGTCGGTAATTATTTTTAAAATTTTTTTAAGTAACAGGCGGTCGACACATTGAGTGAATTTCATAATTTCGACTCTGATTGAAATAAATCGTTGCCATGGTTACTAAAGTCATTTTCTGCTACCTTCAGTATATTTAACAGTTATTTGGACACCTTCTTTCAGTATTATACAATATCAGTCAAAATGTGAGGTGAAATTTGTTGATGGAATGTACATTCAAACTTTATTTTAGAAACCAAAAAAATGTTCAAAATATAAAAAGTAAACTATCTCAAAACTGTCAAATATTACTAACGTTATGTGGAGCAGAGTTTACCTAAGTGATTTTTGTTTCTAAAGTTTGCTGAGAAAATTTAAGGCGCGAGTTTTGCAACAAATTATTCTAATACGAATTTTTAACTGAGCGATACTTACAGGCTTTATTGTGTGTTGTAAAACACTTTGATTTTTATTTGCGAAATTTAATGATCACAATAAGCGTACCGATACAGCGCCAGTACTGAGGATGCAAATATTTTTATCGGATTCCGCCATTGCTTCTTGTTCGATAAGAGCATTAATGTAATACCCTCAGGGAAAGATTATACACAGTCCGTTTCCAATGATGAATAAAACCAACACAGGAATTTTTTGTGACTTCAAAATAAACGATAATTATCGTATAACTCCAAACCGAGCAAGAGGCAAGTCGTACCCCGTAATAACGGTTAATTCAATCAAATTTACCTCCGCGTGTGCCTGAATATTCAACGCCAGTCTTCATTCAGTACATTTCCGAGGTAATTGCATTCAGCGATCGACTCTGGATTTCAGAACGTAATTTTATTTGGCACGAGCGAGCAGAGACGTGCATATAAATTTCTAAACGTATTGCTTGAAAATTGCTTACTATATCAAATAAATGTCAATGCTTCGTAAAAATTGTTGTCTTAATCAAAAAGTTAAAGGACGTAAAATTAAAATTCATATGAGTTCTAGAAGCGCAGTTACATTTGACCTACTTTCCCTGGATCGTTATTGGGAATAATACGTTCTTTGTCTGTGAGCAAAGTTTACTCTTAACCTCTTCAATATCCTTGTCTCCTGTTGTGAAGGAAGTGTACAAGAGAAACTTCTGTACTTGTACACAGTGAGTCGACAGAACAAACAAGGTGTTCAGAATATAATTTCATCGATTTTCCGCGAACTCAGCCTTCTCTGGTGGTTTTTGTGGGTGGAGAACTTTGGTTGAACTGCTCGGGTGTGCCTGGCGAAAGCATGTTTTTGTAATATTGCAGACTTGCGGTGACTTCGTGTAGTTTTTTTTGGTTTGATTTAGAACCTCTGTGTAATTTGTAATCTACAAGCATTTGCATTTTAAGTTATTTTCCTCAAAACATGGATAAACGCTTAGTGCGACACATTACGTGTTTTGCGCCTCACTTTAGCCTCCAAGGCGTAAATGACAGGAATTAAGTGACATCTCCTCGTCAGTGACGTGCTATTTAGGCGCAATAACACAAAGGTGCACAGAATGCATCAGTGCAGTTGCGCATGTTGTGCAACGTAACTTTCACGCATGAAAATGTAAACAAGTACGCCCATTTTCGCTACTTTCAGGTTTGAGAAAACCGAGTATTCAGTGAAACGCACTTCATATGCTGTTCTCGAGCAGACATCCCTCATGCACGCTGAGAAGTCTTTGAATAATTCTTCACCTGCCGTAGCTTTGCACGCCGCTTTGGTATTTAAGGCCGGAGGCACGGGAATCATTACTTTTTCACGCCAAACGACACAAAACGCAAAAAAAAAAAGTAAAATTACTGATTTAGAAGCGGCTTTTTTTGCCCGACCAATAACTAGGAGGCAAAAGAGGGGTTTGCGAAATTTTTCACCGGTACCACAGTGCACTTTGGCGGGACGTGGGATTCATTCTGGCCGCCAGAAATTTTCGCAGTCAGATGGGTGCAGGGTTGGTCTGCCCAGAGACACGAAACTATTAACAGTTGGTAGACCTGGCGTGTGAACCGTGATGCAGCGTGGTACGGGAAGTATTTATTATTGTGTAACTATTAAAAAGGTTTTCAATCAGTTTATCTACGAAAAGAAGACACTCTTGAAACTGTGTCGCTATGATTTAAAAAATGTCGCCCGCACATTAAATACATGATTCCCAAGCTCCTTAAGTGCTAAAAATGTATTTTTCAAGTTGCTGTAGCTGAGAAAATAGCGATCGTAATCGTAAACCTAATACACAGAAACCTGCATTGGATTTTACCTCTTACTTTCCACAAATTAAATAACAGAGTCATCGTTTGAAGTCCCATTAAAAAACACATTCTACGAAAACACTGTACGCTAGTTTAGTCCTCCGTGCCTAGAGGCGATGAGGTGTTTGAGTGACGTGTTATAATCGCCTTCTCTGCCTGAAGCTACCGTCCACAAACTCTTAAGGGCTCTGCCTACCTCAGAGCCTCGGCGGAAGCATGCACATTGTTTTACATGTTAAATTACATTCGATGTCGCTCAGTACATGTTGAAGATACACATACGTCACTACTGAACTTTATATTGATCTCGGCGCCGCACACATTGATAAAACCTATTTTAGGCAGTTTTTCCCAATACCCTGAAAACTGTGAGCTAAACAGTATTTTTAGGCACTGAAAACACTAATAAACGAATATTTATAATTTTTTTTCCTGTAATTTTATTTATTTAGCAGTATTCTTCATTTCTCGATGCAGAAGATGGTTTTTGTCCAGAAGTGATATCACAAAACCTGACAGAGCTCTAGCGAGTATAACGGAACTTGTACAACCCTATCCTTGCTGCCGCCAGAGCTCTGAGGAAGGCAATAACCGTTGAAGTAGGTAAATATCGGAATATCATATTTGTATAAAATAGGGTCAGTTTTGTAGATGTTAATAGGGAGTTCTTTTTCCTCTTCCAAAAAAAATTAGCTCAACTAGTTTTCCCATGACACTTAAAAGTCAAAATTTGCACGTTTTTAGTTCTTAAAAACCATACATACCAATAAACGTAAATAAATTAAGAATGAGTGAAGATATTTTAGTTAAAATCGAGGTCTTCAGCGCTGGAGAAGGGGTGACATGTGATGAGTATGGAACAGTGACGGAATGAAAGGGCGGGAAAAACGGGAGATACCTGAGAAAACCCACCTACTGTCAGCATCTTCCGGCTCGATTCCCACATGCAGATTCCAGAAAACGACCCCGTCGGAAAGCTTCATGGTGGGAAGCGAGTGCTCTAGCTACTGTGTGAACCACGGCTCCAGTTAAAAATTAAAAAAAATATATATATAATTTGAAAAAAAAAAAATGCGTCGACGTGTTACGCAGTCAGCCAAGTATTTTGTTTATATCTACAAAATTACTGCTCGTTACTTCGCGTGCACACCTACATAAATGCTCATAAATATAAAATTTCGTGTTGTTTTGTTAAACGTTCAAAATATCAAACGGAAGCTAAAGGTGTGTTATGAACATACTAACGAAGTTCAATAAAATAAAAAGTTTTATTACCGAACTCGTTTAGATCCGAAACAAATATAGTCCTACGCAGCACAGGGACATTTAGTTGGATATCAGGTCTGCTACGATAACTCTGAAATATCCCCAAGATATCTGTAAGACTACAAAATCAATACTTTCAGGATGTCCTATGGATATCTACAAGACCTCTACTGTGTATCCCTAAAGGGATGTCACTCTACGACAAATGGTGGTCTTCATATAAATGGAACAAAAAAAAACACTTGTTCCGAAAACAAATACTCCTTTCAGAACCAGTTTCTTCACTATCGACATTAAATTTTCTAGCCTGATGTAGTTGGAATCAAACCCACAACCCTGTGGTGTCAAGTTTAACACATTGATCGCTACTCCACTCCATCACTTTTCTAAACTGCATCCTAACTCTCACATATATAAAAAAAGTTAAGAAGAGCGAGAATAAAATCTTCTTAGTGTACTACAAATATATTTTAACATAAATATATTCGTACTAGTGGGCTAATTTATCAAACAAAAATATTTTCAACTATCAGCCAACATACGAAACTCTTCCAGAAGAATACAGGTTTCTTCATGAATATGATTTGCTGAAATGCTCATAATTATTCACAGCAGGAAATCAAGATAATTTACATTAATGGCGGATAAAACCTTCCTAAAATGGTTAGTTTTTTCGGCATTGCTCATTTTTAATGCATTTAAGGTATATATTTTTTGTATTCATTACAGCGAAAAGTTTCTTAATAAAACAGCCAGTACATATTTCTTAAAAATAATTAACATTGACAGTGAAATTATCCATCTGGGTAACATACAGAAACACGTTCGGGATATAAATAGGATGAGTTTTATAGATATCTAAGATATATAATTACGGGACAGCCAGTGAATATACATGTGCGAAGGTTACGTTTCATCAAAAAATACCGAAATTACGTTCTTAATGTTATTTTTTATGTATTTTAACCATTGTTTTTTTTAATCTAAGCATGTGTATGTTACATTATACCACAATTCTTTGTACAAACCAAGCGTAATTACAATATTCCAGAGATATTAATAGGACGCCCGAGATATAGGCCTATTTCGGACATTCTGGAAATTTTTTAAATATCGGTAGGATATTCTGTGCTATGTAGGTAGTAGTATTTAAGGAAGATACTTTTAGGAAATTTAAGGGACATAAAAAGGGAATGTGCGAAAGGTTATGTCGCTTAAGAAACTTAGTTTTAATGCTATTTTCAGTACATTTTGACCTATATTATTGTAACCCGAGCATGCATACGTTACGTAATACCAAAAAAAGTGTCGTTACAATATACTAGGGATTTCCGTGAGATTTCCCGAGATGTATCTCAGACATTAGAGACATTTAGAGGATATCTCTAGGATACCGTTGGTTACATGTTATTATTTTTCTGATGTTCTAGTGAGCTAAAATAATAATAATTACTGAATGATTTGTTGGGGAGATATAAATAAATATCCTTCATTATCAACGTGTTAAGATGTCCATTAATTTAATTCTTGTATATGAACATGTTGAGAAAGTGAGATAAATGTAGTGCATTAGATTCATCACTGTAACATTTCATAAATTATTTAAATGTCATATTTGATTGACATGTACAATTAAAGCAAATTGTACAGGGATATGGTAACTGAGCGACCTACGCGATTTGAGTTACGAAACGAAAGTAGCTGAAGCAGCATTATTATTAATTAAATAACAATTTATACTGTTTATGGCATTCGTACATCCGTAAGTAATTGTTTGGTTTAGCTAAAAGTATTTTAGATTTTTTTAAATGTGGAGTTCGAAACTGTTCTCATTAATCTTATTACTTAAATGTTTTAGTTTGTTATTTACTAAAATTTTATCTTTAAATGCTTACTTGCACTATTATGAGTTCAGTTAGGAAGGTTTTTATATAGTAAACCGTCTTTATTTTTTATTTTTTTTGTAAAACTTCTACTATTTTTACTACCTTTTTTATTATTCTATGTGGATGTTACCTTTCGGACAGACGAAACTTTGTTTCTGATTTCGTTTACGGAGAATGGAGGATGATTTTATCGGTTTACTAAAGATATTCCTTTCTGCTGTCCACTTGACACATATACTCATTTTTGGTTCTTTACCTCTTGAGTAACCTCCCACTTTTCGGTTTATTCTATATGTATATATATATTATATATATTTCAATACAATGTATAAATGTACATATGCATATATATTTCGATACAAAATTTCTTCTTCTGGATTTTGGCGTTTTTCATGTCCGCTTTTACTCGTCGTGTCCAAGGGAAAATCTCCAGTTTTTCAACTCTTTCAACTATTTGGTGAGTTAGTCTGGTGCCTGGCAGCCTCTTGGAATGTCCGTAAAATGATGATCATCAAAGTTTGAGCCTTTGGAAGTAATGAAACATCTCTTTTGATTGTCACTTATGAGGGCATATTATCTTTGATAGCTTCTTGTTTCTTTCACTGGTAAAAAACATTCAAATCTCTTAGCCAGTTCAGCTGAAGAAACATATACATATTTAACTCGACGGTATTAGAACATATCTTGCGGAGTCAGGATGTCTTCTGTGTAAGGTCTTTGAAGGGAAGCTCGTGTAACTTCTGGTTTTGTTGTTCCGCCTATCGCATGACACCAATTCTTTCCTTGTGATGAGGAAAATAAATGCCACTCTGCTAGTAAACCAAATTCGTAAGTTAAGGGCGCGTTCTACCACAATTTTCATCACCATTTTTATTTTTTATTTGTGTCAGATGTTTTTGTCTTATTTTAGACACAAAATGTGACTAAATTTGGCTCTTATGAAATTTTTTTATCTCTCATAGTTTTCACGTAACGGCTTGTTAAAGTCATTCTTTGCATGTTTACGTTACAACGACTACACTAAAACCAACTGATATACCAAACTGAAAAAAATCACAGGGGATAAAGACATTACAGGCTACAATGACATGCTCATAAAAATTAAGAATAAATATTATTTGAATTTTAAAAAAATGCTGAAACTAAAAATATAAATTTTAAATATTCAATATTTTTTTTAATACAAATAATTTTTATTCTTTATTTTATGAGCATGTTATTGTAGCCTGCAACGTCTTTATCAACTGTGTTGCTTTTGAGTTTGGTATATCAGTTGGTTTCAGTGCAGTTCTTAAAACGGAAACATGCAAAATATGACTTTAAAAAGCCATTACGCGCAAAATATGAGAGATAAAAAAATTTCATAAGAACCAAATTTAGTCACATTTTGTGTGTAAAATAAGAAAAAAATATCGGTACAAATAAAAATTAAAAAATGGTGATGAAAATTGCGCTAGTCGTGCCCTTAACTTAAAGAATTAGAACTCTTGCCTATTGTTATCACTGGCCACTGTTATTTAAAAGTTGAAATATTTTTTTATTTATTATTTGTAATGATTTAAAAATTATATGACCAATGTCAATTATAATAATTTCGAACCCTTGGTCGCTAGCTCGTCACTGCATGAGCATGTAGAAGGGTAGCGTTTTTACTGGAATTCATCGCTGTATTTCTCTAGATGTTGTTGAGTCTCAGTCGTAATTTTTTGTAAGCTGTTCCTATGTGTATAAAGAACATTCTTTAAAATTTTCACTTGTTTTCACTCTGTCCCTTTTAGATATTGACCAGGGAAAATTGACGTTAAAAGTCTTTCGGTTATTTCTGAAATGTTCTAGAAACAAAATGATTGCATTGTCATGACTGAAACTTACACTGCAGGCAGTTATGTGAGTACTCATCACATAAATAACATATTAATAGTGAGGATATCTTCCTTCATAAGAATTTATGGTCTTATAAAGTAACGATTGACAAAATTTGTATGAGTCTTTACAGAAAGATTTTTACAGACTCTCTTACATGATAGAAAAATGAAAGAAATGTATGTCTGACGTTCATTTTATGCTGTACACAATATTTTTTTTTAGTTTTTTTTTTTAATTATTCTGGTATCTTTTGGAATAGCTTGGCAATTAAACTTTCCGCAAACCATGTTTCTCTTAAAAATGTGCTATAATACCATTTAAAATTTTGCTCCCAAACAATACTATGGCTCATTACAATTTTTAAACAGTGTTTTGTTGCTGTCTGCCTATAATGAACCCACAATAAAAAAATCAGGAAAATAAAAAATGTTTAGAAACAAATATATATATATATAATATATATATATATATATATTATATATATATATATATATATATATTATATATATATATATATATATATATATATATATATATATATAAAATTTCTGTACCTCGGAGGCATAAGACACTATGTCAAAAATAACATTTTTAAGTAAAGCAGTTTAAAGAGCGTAATTCACTGGCGTATTCAGCTATTCTGTGCCAAGAATTGTGCTTGTTTGAAACAAGTGTCGTATGCTACTCTAAAGCACAAAACGGTGGTAATGGTTAAGGAAAAAAGAACATTTTGACATAAATTTGACATCGTGTACTATACCTCCAATGTATTTATATAAACATACATGCACATACAACTACTGTTACAATATTAGAGTGGGCAGATTAAGGGCTTGTTCCCGGTTTTTTTTTTCAGATTGGTGCCAAAAACTCAAATGTTTTTTAACCAAAAATTTTGAAAAAATTTGAGTCAATGTGCAATTGCTCAATGCACAATACTGTGGACGCGTTTTTTAAAATAATGTACCAATCATCAGCAAAAAAAAACTTCATTTTTTCTTATTTTCACGACGAAAAACGTGGTACTTTGGGTAATGAAATCTAAAAAACCCTTTCAGTATAATTCTACAAAAAAATTCAGCTACAAATTATAACATATAAGTGTCAAAATTGTGCGGCGAAATTTTGATATGAGTATTAGGTAGCAATAAAAGAAATATTTTCGAAATCACCGCAAAACTCCGTAACAAAGCCTTAACAGAACTGTCATTGTTTGAATGAACGTGGGGCGAGTCTCTCGTATTGTATACACTTGGTAATATGGAAAGGTAGGGTCTGTGAACAGTAGTAAATACGAAGCGGAAGGGGAGGGAACAGTGTGTTATCAAGGTTGGTACGGATGGAGTGTGAGGTTCCGGGGCTCGTGATATGACGTGACGATCGGTCTTCGTCGGCGTCATAGTGTCACGCAACTCGGTGTGGCGCCAGTCCTGTATCTCGACCTCGTTCCCTCGTATTGTATGTATTGCGGACAAACACGTCGACACGTAGTTGCCACACGTGCAAGTCTACCAGCGGCAGCGTTGCCAGGTGGCACATATTTCAAGGCCACGGTGATAGACGTTAGTAACCCGCAATGTGTCGCAACGGAGGAAGGTAACATACAATGTGCAGACACGATGGAACATCACGAAAATGTTTTGAGCCAACATACCCTTGAAATCTCTGTGGTTTCTTGCAACGTATATGAATGGCAGACGTTCGTGTGACACAACATTGGTGTCTGCAGACCATTAACAAGCATCAAATATTACAATATTGGGAATCTCTTGGCTCAGTCAAATTTAGTAAGAACTCTACGTACAAGATAAAGGCAGTAATTTTCTGGTCAGCAGAACTTGTGTTGAAATCCAGCAAACATTCAAGTTTTCCCGCGATAAACAATAATCTCTAACAATGTGATATTAAAAATTTAAGTAAGGTATTTATATAACGTACATACGCTATTGCAATATTCTGTCGTCCCAGAAATCTTACTATGTTGCACATAAACAATTGAAAGACGAAAATAAACAATCGAAAATCGAAAAAATAAAAATAGAAAACTAACCTAGTTCGGCCGTAGTTAACCCAACCATAAATCAAAACCACAGAACACGACAGATCCCATGAGGAATTGGTGAAAAACAAGCAAATAAAAGAAAATATATAATAAATATCCAAAAATAAAACTCGAAATTCCAAACAAATATGATTTGTAAAATTCTGGATCCCACAGTTAAGATAGCATATACAATGAGACGGAGACAATGTTGGACACAAGACAGGATAACAACGACGACATGTCAGACGTAATATTGCAATGGCTCTTGTATTCCATGTGTAAAGTCTTACTTCTGCAAAATATGTATATATATATATATATATACATACATAGCTAGACCTTTAATACAGAAACATTTTTCACTTTACCTCACTCTACGTAAAACATTTTAGTTACATTTTTTTAACTGTTTAAAGCTTTCTATTAAAAAAAAAACGTTAATTGGTCGGCATTTAAGAGTAAGGAACCAAAACACAGTTAACTGGAACCGAGATATTTATGGCCAAAGTTTACTGTGTGTATCTTAACCTTGTAAAATACATTATTTCTCGGCTCTTATGTTTTGTAAAATATTATGTTTTAGTACTTCTTCTGTTTCTAAGACATACTACGGACCTTCTCCTTCTACGTGGTATGATTAATGCGGCCAATGTAGAACAGAATTAGGTACACATATAAAATTAAAAAATAAAATGTTGACATATAACTTTAAGTTTCTATGTTCCCTTACTATGCCAACAAATTTCTCGAACAAGACGGAGGAAGCTTGATACGAAGCTGTAGTTTTATTTGGATGGATAAATTCTAAGCGAATATTATAGTTTTAGATGACTCCACTTCGCTGAACTAATTGCTGCGGTTTTGCCAAGCACTCAGCAGTCGCTCGCTCATATCTAAGCTATTCCGAGCGAGACCTCAGAAGTGCTTGAGCAAGCCGCTGAAATCGCAACAAAGTTTCCCGCTGACGGAATCCAGCTTGTTAGACCCGGCATCCCTTGTAACTCTGGGCAGCGCGTGCTCCAGCAAACTGCAAGAACAATGCGTCTGCTATATCACAGCCAGGAATACACAGGAGCTCAAGTTGGTTGGGTAGAAACATGGAATTTAAGCCAACCAAACTAACATAACCAACTTAGCTACCATAAAACGTAAACACGTATACAAAACGTGGTTAATTTCAGTACCGAACCACTTTTAAAATGAAACAACGTAAGGCAACCTATTTAACTTAAATATTTGCAAGATACTAAATATATACTATTTTCTGCGCCATTTGACAAAATGTGGCTTTATTAATAGTGTTTGACCAGTCAAAATTTAATTTATATGTTATTTCCAAACTCTGACCAGCTTTTACACATCAGATAACTTGTAATTTCCCCAAATATAGGAATCAGTTACCACAGTTTTTGCATAATCACTCATTAATGTTACAAAATAGACGTTACGATGTAGACAAATAAAAAAATCTAATATAATTAAAATTACATCGACTGAAATTCAGTGTAGCAAAGCATTTTATGACATACCGTAAGGGGAGGGGGGTTACTTTGCTATATTATTGGGTAACACTACACCATAACTTTCCATTTAAAATAACTGTTAGCATTCTCTTAAAGGGATTACACTTTCACTATACAAAACAGTCATTCCAATTTAAAATAAAAATGTCACTTTGTAACACCAAAGGTCTCTTGAAATAGCTCGTAGTAATCAGAATCAATATTAATAATCTTGTTTTTGTAAGTAAATTACAATTTTTAATTTTGGCCGCAAAATAACGGCTATTTTAGGAATTTGGTGCGTGATAATGCAAAAATTATGGGCCTTAAATATTTTTATTGGATGACATTACATGCTATCTGATGTGTAATATTTGAGTATTTGGTACATACAATTTCAACGGAACCAATGTCCTGGAAGTTGCGCTTATTGTCTGACACCTATAGAATGGTAGGCGTTCAAGAGATAAGGTAACGATATCTCCAGTAAAACGACCCCTGTAATAGGAAACTACATCTTCTTGAGTCCTGAGAGTCGATATGTTGTACAGTTGCGTCTAGTAATGCTTTACCACTGCATAGTTCAATCAGTCAATATTAACTGAAACAATTTATAGTATAAACACTAAGAACACATTCATAGCCACAACACAATGCTTGTTTCAATAATAGGCACTACCAAGTAAGTATCAAAGAAATATTTTTGTTTAGAGTGTAAAGTGAAACGTTAATTTATATTATTCGATATATATATATATATATATATATATATATATATATATATATATATATATATAAACACATGTATTTTTTTTAATGCAAGTATAACCAGCCCTTCCTATAATGTAACTACTTCGACCAAATAAAATAATTACTTTGGTGTCATTTGGTGAAGAAAGTGGATCAAACTAACACTTTAAATACTCAAACACTCATTTCACGGTCCCAAAACAAATATCTCGAGTAGGTAAGTGTTATCCCTCAGTCAAAGTGACCACATTTGACGGTGCCAACAAATTCTCACTGAACTATCTTATATAGTAACATGCTTTTGGTTATCCTTACATTACTCTGAAAGATAACTTTTGTTCTCGGTGAAACCACATTGCAGTGGCTTATATTGAAACAAAATATGTGTTTTGTGTAAAGAAAAAATTTAAGATTATAGAGTAGTGTCAAATTACGCCTGGATGTTGCGTTTTGTGCAGGTGACGTGGTACCAGGACAACTTGACGCTAGACCCGAGCGAGAGACGATCCATAGACAGTCGAGGCAACAAGCACACACTCACCATACGCAACGTTCAAGGCACAGACTTCGGCAACTACAGCTGCGTGGCCGAGAACACCCTCGGCAGGTCAAAGAAGTACATGGAGTTGTCTGGTGAGACTTCACAATATTTGTAGTTCTTCTGTAGACGCCGAAGTGGTCGGTTGGTTTTTTGAACCCAGTGCTCGGATGTCGGCACGTTACGTATTCGCGATTGTTCCGGATTTTTCTATAGTTCATGTGCGATTTGGATTTTTATATGGTCGGATGAGTGGTATAGGGGCGCATACGGAACCGTCAAACATTCATATATATTTCTTTACCAACTTAATTAGATTTTCTTAAACTCAATAAAAAACCAAAATTTTGGAAATCTATGTTTTGAAAAAAATCTGGTTACACAGTCCCAACATTCTCCACTATTTCTATGTAGGTGATGTTTCTTTCGATACCAGCTTCATTTCAGGTTTAAAAAATAAAACTTACTAACATTGCGTAAATAGGTTGCCGTGTGAACTGTTCCTATTTGTAGCTGAGCTAGAGAGTGACGTTATGTCTCAGGTCGGCCGAGCCCCGCCGAGTTTCGCAGTGCACCGTTCAGTCGCTCCAAGGACTCCTACAACCTGACCTGGGTCGTCGAGAGCTATCCCCCACTGGAGGAGGTTCGCCTGCTTTACCGCAAACTGCACGTGAGTTCCCTTCTTTACAGCAACTACGTACTTGCATTAGAGCGCGGTTTACAGCAACTTTCATTGTCGCACTTTATTATTAAATTTCTACCAGATACTGTTTACTTATTTTAGTCATCAATTGTGACTAACTATTGCTCTTATGAAATTTTTGTATTTCCCATAGTTTTGCGAAATGTCTCGTAAACATCACAACGAGCATTTTCCGATTTTATGTACGTCACTAAAACCAACTGACCTACCAAAACAAAACAATATCACATTCTATAACAATGTTGTAGACTACAACTTGACGTATATAAAAACTAAAAATATACGTGTACTTGTGTATTTTAATAAAAAATTACGAATTTTAAAATTAATATATAAAAATTTCAACAATTTTTAAAAATAATTGTGCATTTTATTATTATTTTTTGTTCTTATAAACGCCAAGTTGTAGTCTACAACATTCCTATTCACTGCTAATGTTTTCAGTACGGCATGTCAGTTTATTTTAGTGTCGTTAATAAAACCGTTAAATGCAAATTTTGAAGTTTACGAATAATTACGCAAAAACTATGAAAGATACGAAATTTTTCAGAGAAAAATATTTAGTCACAAATTGTAAATGAAACTGGAAAAAATATATGTTACAAATATTAAAATTAAAATATTACGATTAAAATTACTGTATATCGTGCCCTTAATATCCCTACCATCCTAGCTTACTAAGTGTTATACAAATTACTTCTCAGGTGATCATTTTCTGGGCAGCTCTTAAATAAAAACTATCTGAAGTTAATTTTCATAATACTATTACTATTTGTTTAATTGACATGATTTTTTTTCACTATAACATTACAATCTCACAATAATTCAAGGAAAACATTTTGTAATACTTATATTTCTTTAAGGTATTTTACATTGAACTCTTTATGTATGTATGTATGTATATATATATATATATATATATATATATATATATATATATATATATATATATATATATATATATATATATATATATATATATATATATATATATATATATATATATATATATATATATATATTTATATAAAATGAAGGTGAAGTTAGCACCTGTTCGTAATTTAAACTCTGTTTTCAAGGTTGGTAGGTAGAGTTTTAAAGATTGCCTCTTAGGTAATTTAATAAGCAACGTTAAAAACTCGTTTGTGACTTGATATTATGCAAAACTATAATATACTATATTTAATAAGTTATTCATAAATTTTATTTATTTATTGGTGTTATAAAGTCCATATAACAGCTTGACTGTCTTCGACAAAGAATTCTACTGATATGTTAAGGGCATCAGCTGGTACTGTATAAAGAACGATACATGAACTTGTCTGAAGTTATTTGGAAAACACCAGAGAACAGATTCAGTTTAGCCAGAGACGGCGTGAGTAGAGTTTCCATTAATAACTGTAAAACTCGTCGGCGTAATGTTAAGAAATTACTGGTGTAATATTACTCTCGCAGCCACTGATTATTTGTGAAAAGAAACTTTGTACCAAATGGTTTAATACCATCTGCAGCCTTGCTGGATGGTCAGAGATTGGTTAGTTTAAACTCTCAGATTCTCAGGTTTCTAACCTCAAACCATAGACGTGTGTAGTCGCAGAAACCTTTTTCTAATCTGTGTAATCAAATGTGATGACCTTGCAAAAATACACTCTGCTAGTAACCATCAAGCATAACTGCATATGTGCACAAGTAATTGCTAGAAATGATGATTAGAGATGATGGCTTATCGCGGGAAAACTTGACTGTTTGCTGGGTTTCTTTGTACGTTTAGGTTATGAAAATATGATTAGCATTCTCTTGTGAGTAGAGATGTTGCCCTATTTGACTAAGCCAATAATAACCCCGCTATTGTATAATATTTGATGCCTATTATTGGTCTGCAGACAGCTACGTTGTGTCAGACGTATAAAATCAAATCATACATGCTGTAAGAAACTGCAGTGCATTGGAGGATATGTTGGTGCAAAATAGTTTTGCGATATACCATCATTAGATACACTGGAAAATCGCGAAAATGTTTAGCATAGTCTCCAATAAACTAAAGTACATTAACAGTGACACGTGTGAAAAGTTTTGTGGCGAATCACACACGCTGTGTATTAAAGCTGTACAGTTCTAACTGGGTTTGTTGAAGAGAGAAACAATGCTTCAAATAAACCATAGCCAATGTCGATACGAAACATTCTGTGTTATATACAGTATGTTGGAGCCTAGCAAGTAGTCAACTATTCTCGCGATTTTCCAGTGTCTCTAACCATCATCTCTAACGACGGTACATAACGAAGATATTTTGTTCAACATGCCCTTGAAAACACTGCAGTTTCTTGCAACATGTATGATTAGGTGATGCAGACCAATAACAGGCTTCAAATATAATAGAAGGAGAGCTCTTATTAGCTCAGTCAAATACCGTAACAGCTCCTTGTAAGAGCGAAAGCGAGTAAAATTTTTGGTTAGCATAACGTGTGTTGAAACCAAGCAAACAATAAAGTTTTCTCGTGATAAACCATAATCTCCAGGCACTGCAGTAAAGAATCAGTTATTATGTTTGTGAAGCACAGTTGGAAGTATATGTTTGTTCCGCAGATGAACGAGACATACCAGAGCCCTGGGAAGTGGAACGACGTGATCCTGAAGCCTACCAGCGACGAGACGTTCAGTCACACCATGTCGCACACGATCAGGAACCTCGACCACGGATCAGTGTTTGAGGCCATCGTGCAGGCGAAGAACAAGTACGGCTGGAACGAGGTGTCAGACCTCTATCAGTTCTACACGCGTGGAGCCGGTGAGTCTTTCTTCACTCCTAGATGTATCTTTAGTATCCTCTAGTGTCTTGAATGTTTCTTGCAATGGGACAGAATAACATACTGTAGTACTGTGGACTTACGCCATTACAATATAATGTCGTCCCAGAAATCTTAGAATGTGACTAAAAAAAAAAAAAAAAACAATATTAATAAACAAACGAAAAACTAAAAAATGAGAAAGCAAAACTAGGCTGTACCATGTCAACACAAGTATTAACCAAAACAGCAGAACATGAAAGATCCCATAAGGAATTAGCCAACAACAAATAAGGTAAGATAAAATGAATATCCAGAAATAAAATTCGAAATACAAAACAAATATTTCATTATTTTTTCGTTATTTTTTTTTTTTCGTAATATCATTCTAAGATATCTGGGACGAGATAATATTGTAATGGCGGATGTCCTTAATAGTACAGTACGTTATCTTTAATCTGGTTATTATCATGATAAGCTTAAGTGTTTTTTTACGGTATAGACATACATCTAGGGAATGTTACCGAGTAGCAGGTAGCCGCACAGGCACGTAACAGGTCTGAACAAGAGAAATTGAGTAAACACAAGGAAACATACAAAGTGTGAGGGGAATCTAGATAGATCACTAGTACAACAATCACGCAGTCGTGCGTGTGTGAAGAGACTGTCCTACTTGGAGTTGCATTCACGTGGATAGCTAGGTTACCAACTACAATGACAAACAATTCCTGTTCGACTTGCACCCGCTTAATATATTCCCTCAAGACAAGCTCTACGAGAGTATCGCTCTCCTGAACCCGTCTTAACTGACTCGTGGCTTGTAACAAAGGGCCCTGCCTTGAGTTATGCCAGGATCGTACTTTCTTCCAGTAAATATTGTACATAGCCCTTCCAGGATCGTAAATTACAAAAAAAAAAAAAAAAAAAAAAACGCAGTAGTTTTTTTTAAGGATTTTGAATGTGAGATAAGAATTTTAAAATCATAATAAAACATAATTTTTACGTACAAACTAAATTTTCAGTCAGTAGAATTTACGTAAGTGCAAAAATAACACATTGATATTCACAAAAATTTAAAAAGGGAAACTACAGACGTTAATGTAACTCGGATATATATATATATATATATATATATATATATATATATATATATATATATATATATATGTAATCGTCCATTACAGTAGATAAACATGAACAGGGCTGTGATTGGGGTACGGGAAATGATTATGATCGTATAAATGGCGTACGATACGATTGTTGGATCGTAAACCGTACAAGACACGAAATTGTTATACTTGTACGATCAGGATCGTACGGTTGCAAACGCTGCCTCATGGTAAGATGACACAGCGGGGTGGGAAAGGCGGAGGATCACACCAGGTAAGGTGCTGACACAACTTGCTACTGTTGTCGAGCTACATCTGGTAGGTACACTCAGGAACTCATTGACATAAATATACTTAGTCCATATAGGCCTATTTTTAGAATAATTTAACAACAGAAATTTGAAAGCTAAATTAATATGTAATAAATTATTGCAACACCTACGAAAAATTAGATTTTTGTGTGTAGGAAACAATGTAATGTTAATAACTAACCATATTTTAAACCAATTTTGGTAAAATAACGGGTTGACTTACTGTGTGCCACACACTTGGAAACATTCGTAGAGTAGCTGCATAGAAATTCTGAACATGTTCAACCGGCTAATTATATAATCAAATAATAGTATCAGTGTTAAAAAAGTTTAACCATTGTACACTCACATTAACTACTTCATTCATGGCCTTCCTTACTTACAAAAATGTTAACAAGGTCACAATAATAGCGATGCATAAAGTTCTAGTATGAACCACCGTAATTTCATCCCAACGAATGCCTTGGATCTGCAATTTCGTTGCGTTAAATTCCGAATTGCAGACTACACAAACAGCTGAAAATGATGTTTCCCCACGTTTTTGGCTATTTAATTCATGTTCCCACTCTTTGCGACATTAGTAAGGTTCCAAAATATTTTTAGTTTCTTTACTTAAGGAAAATATTAATTATTAACTTCCCCTCAGCAAACATTTTATGTAAATAAACGGCACGGCGTTAAACGTATAAAACATCATTAAACACCGTGTCATAGATGTACGCGTGGTAACTAGGCAGACATCAAACTTTCGCTGCTGTGATCACTGTCTTAGGACGGTGACGTGACCACCACTGCCGCCATCTTGTGTACATCGAGATGTTCCGTTAGCGCGTATCGCTACGGTTCGAGTGCCAAGTATTCGATGATGAGTATCTACGCGAGTGTATCTATGGCCACGAATGTGACGCCACACGTGAATATGTAAACATTCACGTTGAAAACATACATGAATGTCAGTTTTCCGGTATATTTATTTTAACCTCTAAATATCTGCAAAAACGGGAAAATCTGTTAAATTACTTTATGCTTGTAAGTAGAAATATCCTTGTTACCCGCTCATATTATATTTAGAAATTGTTCAAAATTCACTATTCCAATTTGCTAGAATATTTCGATATTTGGAAATCTGGTATTCTTGTTTCTATTCGAAAAAAAATATTCGAAATATCGAATATTCGCACACCCCTAGACGGCCATTTTCTCTTGGGACTGTCGATGTTTCTTCTTAATTTTTGAGTGTGCTGTATTAGCTGTTTTCGGAAACATTCATTGTCCATTGTTTCTTCACCTATTTCCGTTTTTCTTTCGTTTCACATGTATATTCCTACATTCATCATGTACTATTTGGTTATTTGCAGCATGCCGTTGTGCAGAAGCGTAGCTCTTTGACTGAGTCAAATATAGTAAGTAAAGAAAGGAAAACTTTGCAAGTTTAATGTCGTGAATATTTAAATAAAGTTTACTATGTACATTCAAGCTGCGTTTATTAGTTCACGGTCTCCTATTCACGTGACTAGCAGCTACTTGATAAATGGTCTGGGCTCTCATTCTGAGTTTGCCGTTAAGTATCGAAATATTCGACATCGAGTTGCTTCGTTTGTCCTGCTAACTACTAAAAAACTGTGTGAGAAAAAGGGCGTTATAAGCGCAGTATAATTACGGCACGACGGTGGCTCGGGCAAGTTCGGAATTTCCGATTCTGTCTCCAGTACGACAACATAGCAAAAACATCACCTTTGATATATACTGTATGTTTTGAGGTCAAGTGTATATTTTTTCGAAGAAAATATGTGCAGTGTTGAGTAAATATATGACTATTAGAAACACGTCTTCATAATTTGTTGGCGTGGCCTAATATTTAATACATATTAACTTGCTACAGCTTCCGCTAATTCAGCATCATGATTGTGGGAACACTGCATCGATATTGCTGTTCGACGGTGATGGGGGACAATAGAATAGCAGTTTTAACACGTGAATTTGCGTTTGTGTATGACTTAGTGGATCTGGGGAAAGGTAACTTACTAAATACAATTATTGTTACTTTTGGTGACGATATTTCAATAACAGAGACATGTAATAATTGTAAAAATAAACAAATAAATAAAAGTGTTTGATAATGCACATTTTCAATTTGTCATGTGCATTTTGTTCCTACACAACGTATCGTATACTGTTGGGACAAATAATCTTATTATATTATTTATGTAACTACAAATACTGTGATAGTGGGCATTTGTCAACACAGCTACTGCTTGTGGAATGCAATGCTTGTGTGTATGTGTGAGTTATCTGTTAAAATAGTATTTCATAGTTTTTTGAAGGGCTATTAGCATAGAGTACAGTAATATTTCATTAGTATATATAAATAAATATACAAAACAAATTTCTCCGGTCATACAGGCCTAATTAAATTTTTCCCCTTATTACTGCTGTTAAAAATACGTATATACTAGAAATAAATAAAAACAACTAACGGAGAACAGGATAGCATGTGTAGTAACACAACAAAAAAAAAAAAACTAAAATATGTATGCAGTAGCAAAGATTTGAACTAAAAAAATTGACCAAACTCCTTTTTCAATACCACTTGCGCACGTTACCGCCAATCTATACACCCTATCTGCATTTTTATACAATTTATGTACATATGTACTACCAACATATAGTATTTATTTTTGCTTGTAAGAATTACCGTTATATATATCATGTGATTATTACGTTATAGCAAAATAATTATTGAACCATTTTCATGTTTATGCCTCGTAAAACTCGCATGGAGATGTCTAACGTGCTTATTTCCTGCGGTTGCTTGCCAACGGTTACGTGTTCCGTTGTTTGCATGCATCATTTAAGTATGAAAGTATTTCCTGTCTTGAAAATATTTAAAATGCAGGAATGAACAACCACTATAAGTTCAAATATCGCCCATGTTTTACGCTGTTTTGACTATATTTGCTTACTTGGACAGCTGTCGTTACGAATAGAGATCCGCTACGATAGATTCCAGCGAATGTGACGTCACAAACAACTTAGGATACGAGACTGACGAGAGCAAGCGAGAGTCGATAAGTATAGGTAGATTTTGTAACTACAAGGAACTTAGAATAAGCTCTCTTGGATTGAATATACACAGAATACTGGATTCTAACATGCAGGTTATTGAACTAATGAACTTTCCCTTTCCCATTTATTAAGGTTACTACAAAATCACAGACTAAATAGTAATACAGAAGTGAAATGACGTGGCGGCTCCTTTGATACGGGCGAACTTTGCCGCTTATTGGTTGACCGAGGTTGTTGATACCAGCCCCGTGTATGTTTGGCTCCTGCATTTTACTACAGGTTTCCTATTGGCCTGGATGCCGGCTAGCAGAGGAGTCGCTTTACGTTTATTGGCGGTAGGCGTCTCCGCCATTTTGCTGGCCAGGGAAGCCATTTTGCTGGCGTGTGTGACTGACTTCTCTGTCCTACCGGCTATTTCACTTCTGTATTCCTAACTATTCTGTGGCAACATCAACGTTACGCTATTCGCGGATAGAACCCGAATGCTCTGAGAGTCGAATCTCTCCAGTCACTGACCACGAAGGGGAATGGTTGACGTGCACAATTGGCAGTGAATCAAATTTGTGAAAAATCATTTTCAACAAAAATCAAATGTTCTAAATACGGATTTTAAATAAGTGTGCATTTCGCGTTTTAATGCAGTAGTATAATATTTGATCAAGGATTTGGTGACATATTCCGTACTAATAACGGATAAAAATCCTCTAAAGAAACTCTGATTGAATTTCATGTTGCAACATATTACGTGAAATTACCTACAGTGGCACCTAATTCAAATAAAAAATTTTCACTATTGTGTGTTTTAATATACTCCAGCTCACGTCCACTTTAGTAAATACCTTGGTTTCACAGAAATCTTTCCCTAAATGCAGATGCCCGAGGAAGCAGTTGTCAATTAAATTACCGCTGTGGCTCGAGAATACATAGTAAACGGAGTCTAGCCTACAGGTCTTTGAACTCCTCAAAAATTCGTGTCTAAAGATATTTGCTCAAATCTCTGCGAATTGTGTGTAATCATACGTTGCCAAACCGTAAATTTAGCAAAATTATTCATGAGTTTTCATGCTAACACGCCTTGAAATAGACGCACATAATATTGTGTTATTTCTAAAAAAAAATATTTGGAATATATCGTGTGGTCACTTTAAATGGACAATATAGAATAACACTAAAAGGATGCGTCTAATCCAAAAAGTTTTCAAACAATATCTGTTCGATGGGAAGTGGGGTAACCAATAAAAAAATGTTAGATCGTCTTCCACCCATTGGGTTGGTGTCGGTTGCTGTAGGAGGAGGGAAGGGGTGGGTAGGTTTACAATTGTAATTCGTTGAAGTAATTGTACATCGCAGGAAAATATTCAGGCCACCTACTTCTGAAGACTGTGTATCGTCCTGAAGCACTTACGACTGAACTATATGTGTATGAGGCGCGTTTTAAACCTTTGGAATAATTCAAAAGCCGTAAGCGTTTGAAAGTGTGTTTTTGCCAGCCATACAACATTTCTATGAGCAGCCTTTTTATTACTGTTGTCTTTTGAGTTTACAAAAAAGGCTGGTTAAAGCACAGACATGGCTGAGAGCTAAAGTGACTGGTTTTTGGTGAAAAGGTTCTCGCACCAATTTAATTCAATATCTTATGCGAACAGCTGCAGCAATGCTTTATTGCCCGAGTGTATGTGTGCATATTCGTCACTAATTTGACTGTGTCAAGAAGAACCACTAGACGTTTGTGATAAGCGGGTGTAACCCAATGACCGAGGTTTAAATGCATCGAAAAAGGCTTGTGCACAATTCTTCTTACCAAATATTAACGACACTACATATAGAATAACTACTACCTCGCACTACACTATATTTAACTTCCAGGCTGGAATTTACAGGCTACATACATACACACACACACACTCATATATATATATATGTATATATATATATCATAGCCTCTCGCTGCTATAGGAAGCCATTCACCATTATATTACAACCACACAGAGCTCCGCCTCTCTAGGTGGAGTGTGATATGCTATCAATAACGTGAATATTTAAATAACGTACAACTGTAAACTATCACACGAAATATAAGGGACTCTACTGATCGCAAATAATAATTACAACTGATATTAAAACTTACTTGCATAGTTTGACTACAGACACTGTGCTGACTTCAAGTTCTTACCTTTTTTTTTTCACATTGATGTAAAATTGTCGACTTACACCGGCTACGATAAAATGCTGTTTAACGAATATTAAAGTTGAAGAAAACCTGCATAGGAAGTTTTACTTGTAAAGTTGACTGAGTTTGATATATATTTGTACATTAAATTAGCCCTTCCATCTTCTTGTATAAAAACACTTATTGGTTTACAAGACAAAGAAATATTTTGGCAACAGGATTAACTGCGTATATTTTCTTCGTGAAAATTTAATTTAAAAAACTGCATTTTAAATATTTGTCACTTAGTTTAGATTTAAGGTTGTTTTCAGCTTACAAGAAGCCTATTCTCAATCAGTTAAATCATCTCGTAATGACAAAACAGGTTTTGTATTGACTTCAGTTTTATTTTATGTAAGCTAAACGGTTCCGTGAGAAGTCCATGCGATATTTTATTCGTAACTAAAGCAGGCGTGCACATGATACAGTTAATGACGAGCCCTTTCAACACATTTTTCACTTCTAAACCTCGTGTGACGAATTCTTTGACCGAATATGTAAAATAATGTTATGTTCCTAAAAAAGCAGTAATGACAAAAGAAACCAAGGAGCTTGTTAGCTTTAAAAAAAATGAAGATATTCCATGAAAAGCAAAGCAAAAATACATAGTCTCTGAGAATCGCCTAAGAGAGGAGTCAGAAGTACTATTAATGTAACGAGAAAATGCAGGCTCGGTTTCAAGAAACCTGAGTACACACACAAAAACCTCCTTCATGAATAGGTACCTTGTGCCTCGTTATCTGAGAAAATAAACTCATAGAAGAGCAGAGAATTCCCGTACATTGTTATTTTGTAGGTGGATATTCCTTAGTTTTCCACTGGTATGTCAGAAACAGTTTTTACGTCACGCATGATAACATATACTTGAGTTTCTTGCTAAATGTTTCCGTGGCAAAGTGAAACTTAAACATTAATACTTTTTTAAGTACTCTGAGGAATGATGATGATTAATTGGGTAGCGAGAATTAAATATAATTCACACATTTTTAAAGGGTTTATTTTGTCGTATAAACGTAAAATAGCCGAGATCAAAGTGTAAGGTCTAAGTGTAGTGCAAATTTAAAATCACCAATAAGTTCTCTTTAATATTCCTTGCAAGCAATTTTACAAATTATACGGTATAAAAATATTATAATAGTCAGAATTACAAAATTTATGGATTTAAGTTAGCTAAACAGCAAGAGTTAAAATTCTAAAATTGTTAAAAAAAAAAATTCTCTAAAACTTCATTTTTATTTTAATCAATGATACAAATTTTACTGTAAAAGCTTTTGTAAACGAATACTTTATAAGTAAATATTTTTTTTCGACCTTTACAATATATTTATGTGTGTAAAAAAACAATATTTATATGGAATTAAAGTATTTTATTATTGATTAAAAAATTAATACCTTTTATGTAAATTCGACGTATTGTAATTCCTTTTGCGGAGCTCAATTATATCCATTGTGTGACTCTCTAGTCGACAAAACAAACTACATCGGTTCGTGCCAAGCAGATTACAGTCGGGACTATACACTTATTTCAGATTCTCGGATGTTCACACGATGATAGTAACGGCGGCAAATTGAGGGGCTTGCGAGTAGAGGTGATAATGCATTTTATACTGCAGTCAGCGGCACCCTTAATTTGCCATACATTTTCTACCTGGCACACACATGCAGCTTATTAGACAAGATACGTTAAGGGCGTTGTCTATCAGCTCGTAAGAGGCTCAGAAGCGATGGAGCTATAAGAGGGGTGACCTTGAAATGCCTCATTGCCACAATTAGACAAGCACATTGGGATTTTAAAGTTGTGTCATTGTAATTTCATAGCTTGTATGTTTGTAGCAAAGCTTAGTGTACGTTTGCATCTAAGTTTTGCCTACATCGAGTTAGTACAATTTTAAGTACAACAGCCTGAAAGTGCTGTTGTAGCAATGTTGGAGAGCTTTGAATGAGTAAGAGAGATTCAGCTAACCGTTCAACACCGAGGTCTTTAGCGAGGGTGAGGGGTGACATGAGGTGAGTATGGAGCAGTGCCAGAATGAAAGGACGGGTAAACGGGATATACACGAGAAAATCCGCCAACCAGTGGCGTAATCCGGCAAGATTCCCACATGCGAAAATCCGGGGACTGACCCCGCCGGGAATCTAACCCGGATGGGAGACGAATGGTCTGACAATTCGGCCACTGCGGCCCTCTCAGAGAGCTTAGAAACAGTGTTTGTAATGAGCATTGTGGATTTACGATGACATGTCGTATTTTTCAGAAGTGTACTTTTATTTTACATTTGTACAATAGGCGCAGGTGAAATATTTTCGTAAAAATAAGTATTCCTCTGTGCATTAAAACGCATTTGAAGCTCGTGGTAGACGGGGCCATTAAATTAATCATACCAGCATTCAACTCCAGTGATTTAGGATATCCCAGTGAACAAAAATTAAAATGGTTGGACTGAACGTCGAACCCGGATCTTCCTGTATGTAGGGGAGTGTCTTACTATATCTACACCTCTCTCGTTAAACTCTACTTAGCTTTGAGTGCTCCACCGAGGTCCGTGAATCATTTGACGCATTCTGAATTAACTAAAAACGAATTTAGATTACGTACATTTAAAATTACATTTTAAAGAATAAGTTATGATGCCACTCCAGTGTTTCAAGGGCATATATGCAACCCGCATTAACCCCATATAAATCAAGGTTATTCTTACTATCACTATGGCAAGAAGAGTATTACACATTTCAACATTATCTGCGAGTTTTATAAAATACATAGTAGTTATTATTTTCTCTGCGTTCGTCAAAGTTAAACGTAAAGAATAGTTGACTATGAAGTTTACAAAACTTTTTTTTGTAGAACGTTGATATTGTAACCTTTTGTTAAACTTGATTTTGCAGGATGCAGTGAAAATAAAAACGAATGTGTAGTTTATAAAACGCGAGGATGATGTTGATATGCGTAATACTCTTTTTTTCTATAATGATAGTAATATTAGCCTTGATTTATATGAAGTTATTGCTGGTTGCATACATATAAGTGAAACACACGAACGGCCTCTTAAAGACGGAACTAAATTTCTCACCATATCTTTGAAGTTTAGCGCGAAACGTTATCATGTATAGTCCACCACTGAAATAAAACCTTCTTAAAACATACGCCAATTACTTTGTAGAAGGATTCCCGCCATTAAAGCTGTATAGCGGGTTTATGAAAGTCAACCCTGAATTAAGTGCAACCCATTACACTTTAATGGTGGATTCTGTTCCGTTAAACGTAAAGAATGAATGTGCTTTCCTGCAACATTGCTCCGGTGGGAAATGGGAGCAGAAAATTTATTTCTCAACTCTTTCATTTCGAAGCTCATTTTATTCCGAGCGTCAGTTTGGTTCATTTAGCTGTCCACGGACAACGTCAAAGTTTGGACATATTATTGTTCCTGATTATCTAACAAAACCTTTGTTATTTAAAAATTTAGTGACATATGTGTAGTAATATTTTTTAGTGTTTTATCCCAGCAGTTGATAAAATAGCGACGTTTACGAAAAAGTAAAGCAATGTTCTTGTACGAATCTTTATACTGCTATCATATCATCCTAGACAAATGTAAAGTGTAAATAAATTAGTGAACTGAAAATATGAATCTATAGTTTAACGAGAAGCCTGTGAGTTACGCGTATTATAATTACTACAAGAGTTTCAATACTGCGTAAGTTTAAGATGTCCTAATTCATGTTCCAATAGTTCTATAATTTTATTTTTGTTTTCAAGCATAAATATTCATTCTTTTATGCATTCGTAAAAATCCGTAGCTTAAAAATATATACAATCTAGTATCGTCACATTTTGAATCATTCATGATTTAGCACAATTTATAATAATTAAAATGTTCTCAATAATTCAATAGTTTATTTGCTACAGTGAAGTTACAAATAAATAATAGACATGACATACGTGATTATCTAAAGTGCAATTTAATTTAGTGTTGTAATTTTTTTCTGGGATAAAAAGTGACGTATATTTTGATGTACTGTTATAACACTGAAGGCTCACGTTCTGCGAAGTATTTGTTGATTATCATAGCATTTTATAAAAACTAAATGTTGTCCGTGAACTTACTGCCTATGAACAGTCATATAAATGAACAAATTCAAAGATAATATTTGAAATTGACATTACTTGACCTGTTATAATATGAGCTGTAAACTGATCCGTTTTTGTGTATAAACGCTGTTGGGTGCGAATGTTCCCGTGTTGCAGTAAAGCTCCACAGTTTAAGAGAAGCCAGTATAAACGGTTGTAAGCAAAAATATATCAAACATACAATTCGGAAATTGAATGAAGTGCGGGTTGTCTGTATGTTCTTTGTTTGTTTACAGCAGCTAATATATATATATATATATATATATTGCTTTTTATGTTTTGGTGTCGGAATTTTCAGTACGTTGGCAACATTCACACCACAGTGGCGTATGTAAACAAAAATGATTCACATTATAACACGAACCCATCGTAGGATTCGTTCAAAGATCGTTACTAAGCGTTATATTTTGCACGCAGTTAATTGGTTGTTTGTTTTATTCCAGAGCCGGAAATGGAGGATATGGAACTGATAGCAAGCTCACAGGCATGTCACGAGTCTCTTCCTTGCAGAACGGTAGTGGCTCAGTTTGTTCTGGCAGCGAGCATACTCTACAACATACAACGAAGGTAATATGTATGCTATGTCTTATATAATTTTAATACATGTTGACAGTTCTTTTGACACCTAATGTTCACACTATGTAATGTAAGTCGCAGTGAAATACAACATTTACTGCACAATGTGTGGAAAATACATCTCAGGTTCATTTTGTATGTCTAAATTATATGCATGAAATGTATTCAACACAAAATATAGTAAGTATACACAAGAATATAAAACTAAGTAATGTGAAACATGGCCGAGCTCTGTTAGATAAATAATAAATAAAATCAATAGCGTATGGGCAGGGTACCCCAGGACAGGGTTCTGTACTCTGAGTGCAGATTTCTGACTAGACGCCCGTAGGTATCTGCATATCCTGGTACATGTAGCCCTACAATGGAGAAGTGACGGAATGAGAAAGGTGGGGGGAACGGGAGATCCCAGAGAAAACCCGCCGGCCAACGGCAATGTCCACCACATTTCTCACATGCGAAAAATCCGGGCTAAACAGCTCTGTTAGATAACACATATAAACACAAAATTTTATAGTTGGCAAACTTTTAATTTTTGTTAGCTAATACCTTAATTGCAGGAAAAAGATATTTCGTAACGAGGCCATCATATATGTAAAATGCAAATGCACAGTTTTCGTAGATAAAACTCGAAATATTCTGTTTATTATTTAACAAGAGAAAATTGTTTCGTTATATAAATATAAATATATATACATACATAAATATAAGCTGTTTTACAACTAGCTATACTCATACTAATCACAATATCTTAAAAATAACTTTGGCAGTATAAATTATTAAAAACGTCGCGTTTATAAAATGCTTGGAAACTCTTCCCAAAAATGTTACAAAGCCATATGACTAACTCTGCTCGGCTGTGAAAAATGTTTCACAAGTATTATTTTTTACATCTGATTATTTGTGGGCTCACAATGTTTGCTCTCATATTGTTAATGTATGTATAGTAGTTTAAACTATCATGGACACAATATATAAGTTTTCAGATATGTTTAGCAAATTTGTGAATGCTTTTTAATACATATCGAAGAATTATAATACAATTACTTAGTGACGCAGAAAAGCTCCTAGTTAGAAAACACATATTCTTTAGTTTAATTTTGTAAAATTATTTCTTTGCTTTTACCCGACATTAAATATTTACGGAAGGAAGTCCAAAAGAGAATGGACAAGTATTCTACCTGCATGCCAGCTAAGACACGTAGTTCACTGACAGAAATATTTTGTAGGATGTTATTGATGTCACATTTTTTTTTCGTAAACACAAAAATTAAAATTTTTAATGGTAACAACAAATTGTTTTTCGTTGTAAGCAGAAGAAACATTTATCAGGTTACAGATACACAAATATAGCTATAAAAGAATTTAAAAATTTTAATGCTGTAACATAATTTTAATTAATATAATTCCTCATTAATTACGCTGATGGTTTGCCACACTTTGCTTTGTCTCCTGTAAAAAGGATAGTTTGATATACTTTTATACTGAAACTTTGAAGAGTTTGTATTCTACGTTTAAAACATGCAACACGCTTTTTCTAACGATGTATTTTGTTTTCAGAATTATCTCGGTGTGCTAAGAATAACATTTTTCTACGCCAGTGTTTTGGGAAGTAATCTGTCGTATTCATAAACACTTCTTCATTAAGAGTGATGAAGAAATTGGTTACAGATGAACGAAATGAATCAAGAACTCAACACTAAAACATCTGAAAGAAGTTTTGTACGCTCACTGTCTACTTGAAAAACTATGTCACTCCAGTTTAAAAGTTGGTGTGTCCTAACACGCCAAGTAATGCCATAAAACTTTAAAATATTAACTTTGTAAAGATACTAAGTCTAGTGTAGCTCTCGTGGGCGAGTGGGCAAAAGAAACTAATTTGAAACAACGATCGAGTGCTGAAAATGTGTTTCCCAATATTTTTTTGAGAAAAAGAAAACTTGTAATATACGTGTGATTAATTGTCAAATGCTGTTGTGGATTTGAGTGAATGTGCGTTGGTCGAGATTTAAAAAAAAATGTAAGTGACGTGCGGCAAAGTTACGGGACTTTGAAATTTGTGTCACTTTTGCTTGAAGCTTTCTTCCGATGTCTGCTAACAGGGATTTCGTATGCACTGTGTACTAACTGTAAGCCACAGGTATTTGCTTAATAATGTGTCAGTTTATTTAAAATAACATATTCATTGTTGTTTTGATGTTGTTTAAGTACTTTTCTGTTACCATAAATAATTACAATACATCTAAAGGCTTCGACCTATAGTTTAATCTGAAGTGTATCATGACAAAAATGTTACAACAATTACCTTTCATGTAATGAAAACATTTTTACAACAGTTTAAACTACTATATTTAAAATAGTCTGTTTGTAAAGAAACCGAATTGTTTTGCCTAAGACAAATTTATTATTGACATACGCCATCGCACAAAGTTGCAGATTCGTATGTCTATAATAATTCCCTTAATTAATCATTCCTATCAAAAATATCTTTCTAACAAATTGTCTACGCGCTTTCGTCTTGAGACTAGATTGATGTTGTTTTTTTTCAAACTTGTTTATGTATAATTGTGACTCAAGCATGTTTTATTGTAGTGCAATATTTTGTTACCTTCTACATATCTGTTATTGATTCGGATCGAGCTTGAGTAGTACAGAGACAGTACTGATTATACGTTTATATAATTGCACCATAATTATTTTTTTGCTAAAGTTCATAAAGTCACAACATCGATATATGGTATGAAAACCATTCTTCATAATTCCCTTAAAGGGTTTAATTGAAAACATGATTGTAATTAAAACCGCTTACATAAAATTCATGGTTGTAATGCGTCCATTTTGTAAAAAGGTGACTATTTCTTTAAATATTTCTATTAGATATATAACTAGAGAATAATTTATGAATTATTTTTAAGAAACTTAGATGTAAGCAATGTGCAATCTGTCATTACATACGTTACTTTAAAAAAAAGTTAGTGACGTATTTTAACAGAATGTGTTTAAAAACTATTTTTATTTGGAAACATATAAATAAATTCCAATTGATGTTACATTGTTTTCGAGTTAATCACTGTCTAAAATTTCCCCAACCTTTCATTCATTCAATGTAGATTGTTATTTCTGATATTAATATGTGAAGTGATTTTTCCATCCAATTGCGACACAGCCAATCGTTTGTAGATAAATATAGTACTAAAGCTTCTCGAATTGATCTTCATTTTGTAATGTTCAATGCAGTTCTGTGAGCAACAGGACAACAACAAGGGAATTTATACAAATAAACTACCTAATATAAGGTTTATGTGTCTCCTTTTGATATTATCAGCATTTAGAAAATAATATGTTAAGTAAATTAACACAAAATTACCCATATGTAAATTTTTTTAAAAGAAATAGTATTCGAAGTTAGAATAAATTGGTTTGTAGACATACGCCATTGCTCATGTTTTGCTTATACTTGTTTTGAATAAAAAAAACTCAAACATAAAAAACACACAAAAACATAAAAGAGTATTTCCAGAGCTTTTTAAATTTGTTATTTACATATATTACACAACAAAGAATTCTAAAGGTAGAATTCAGTCGAATATCGACAAAACTCTCAGACACAAAATTCAGACACAAAGAGAACCAGATTCCCAAAATTAAAAAATAGACTGAAATACACAAAACCATTGAACAGTGGACAACAAACGAAAGACAAGAGACAACACAAGTTAAAAACAACGAAAATACGCGACGATTCGGGAATCGCGATCTATCCCTGTCTTCAGGCTGAGACACAGCTGGTCGGAACACCAAGATGCGAATGAAGTTCGCTGAAAAATTGGGTTTTACATAGTCTGAACAGTCTCTAACCTGCTCGGCCAATGGTGGCAAAGCATGTGTGATTGACTGGGTTCTCAGCCAATGAGAGGCAACTACTCTCCTGATTGGCTGAGTACCTTGGAATAATGTTGGCTGGTGTTCAGCAGAGACTATTAAGCATAGATCTGTTTGTTATTCGTATGTGCCTGGGTGTTGCATCGATATTCGATCGAATTCTACCTTTAGAATTATTTATTGTCTAATATATACAAATAATAATTTAAACAAATTGACAGTACTCTGGGATTGCTTTTTTCAGTTATTTGTGTTATTTATGAAAATTATATTTACTTTACTTTTATACTTATTGGACCCAATCTTTCGGAATTTCGTTACTAACAGCACGTGTTAGTTTTACTATTGGAATACAAATAAATTATCCACCGAGTATTTATACTAACATTTTTCAAATTCTGCAAATAATTATTCAATTTCTGTTATTTCTTAAAATGACAATGTTTTCTCACGAATTCACTAAAACAAGTGATAAAGAAATAAATTCAAACACGTTGGGAAAGGCTTACTTAACTTCGATCATCACTAGACAATATAACATATTAGTTAAGTGTGTATATTTCACACACGACCACTGTTACTTAACGAGCACATTTTCTTAAACCCAATTATATATTGTTCTACTTTGGTTACGAGCCAATGGAAATCTATTTCACTCCCTACTCCAGCAATGACAAGTTTGTCCTCCAATGTTTATAAGTTTTACGTAAATACCATAATATTTCTTTCCAAACACAGATTGCAGAGCACGAGTATTGAAAGGAAATATGTGTTCCAGTAGAGTAACAAATAATCATTGCAAATATTAACAAATATTTTTAATAAAATTTAAGGTCAGTGGTACGGAGAATTAGTTTAGTTTTAGCACAAAATTTACAGCTAAAGATGCAGGAAATCAAATATGGTACTCAGCGAATTAAATGCCATTTTCGTTTAGCCATTTATACTCTGATTTCAAGTGAATTTAAAGTAATAACTATTTGGGATATTGATTTATATGAGGTAGGGTTAAAATGTGAAGTGTAATTGTAATATATTTACTGTAGTCGTCCAGAAATATTGGTAGTAACTAACTAAACCTGTCAATTGTATAGCTAACACCCTAACATTTTAGTTGCAAATGACCAGATACCTACCTTAGGATTAGTCTGAATTATTTTTCACCACTCCATATCAACAAATAGGCTTACTATTTATATTAAAACTATGTTGGCCTTGTCTGAGTCATTCTGGTTAAGTTGAGCTGCTGAATTTTGGAAATAGTAATTTTGATTGTGCTATACATGTTTGTATTAATGTATACATATTTATAGCAAGACTGGCGTGTTCAACTGTTCACAAAGTCACCCTCTGCCTATTCTCTTACAAAATAATTCTGTGATTATAAGGAGGAAAATAATATTATCGTATCGTCAGAAGCCAGAGTTCATGAATTTACTGAGTGCAGTGATCCACCAGTTCATATATTGCGCCTCATAAAACTGAGCACGCAGAGCAACATTTACACTCCAGTGGTCCAGTGAAATGCTTTCAAATTCTGATCTGCGGGATTTTGATGTCAAGACTGTTATTGCTTACGAACAATCTCTCCACCATCAACCTCCTTCAAACACCAGAGAGTATACATACATTTATCTAAAGATACCCTATCCGAGAAAGTAGTTATCAAAATGGAATGTCTGGAATATTGTGCTTCACGGGATAATTGCTCATTAACTCCTTCGAACTCCAACTTATAAAATATCTTCCGAACTTTAGTTGCTTATGAACAGTTTATGTATATCCAGTATAACGCCATGATCACGGATGACTTTATTTCGTAACAAATCGATTAGATGGTATCAACGTTGCTGTGCCTTTCACTTAAGGGCGTTGGACCCGTAAAATTTTATTTTTTTATATTTGTGCCAAACACTGTTCAACTTTTGCACATCAGATAACACGTCATTTCCCAAAATAAAAAAAAAAATAAGCCCCATAGTTTTTGCATAATCACTCATCAAAGTCACAAAATGGCCATTGCGGTGTAGCCAAAATCAAAAAAAGTAATTAACTAATAAATTCAAAATTACAGTAACTGATAGTCAGTGTATAAATGCATTTTATGACATGGTTGACAAAAGTTAGTTTTGAAAATGTCAGTAGTAGCTAAAAGTCAAAGTTATGCAAAAATTTACTCATTTTCAACCATTTTTTAAAAATACAAAAACGTATCGTTTTGTGTTCACAAAAGTGTCTTGAAGTAGCTCACATCATTAAGAATTAATATGAATTATCTTGTTTCTGCAAGTTAATTATTTTTTATTATTTTGACTACACCGTAACTGCCATTTTGCGACTTTGATAGGTGATTATGCTAAAACTACAGGACCTAATATTTTTTATTTGGGGAAATGACACGTCATCTGATATGTAAAAGTTGATCAGTGTTTGGCACAAATAAAAAATTTTGAATTTTTACGGGTCCAACGTCCTTAACCTCTAAGTCTGCGAAAATCTGCAAACTGTGTCGTAAGTTGGTTGCCAGAATCTGCAACCTACACACCTGATGAGATCCAAATAATATCAAAACACGAACGTGTCTATTTTCGTTCTTGAATGGCCACATTGGTAAGGATTGAAAATTGTGTTCATCAAACTGGCTTTGCCAAATCCTACTCTAGCTACGTGTGTACTAAGCGCAGCTCACATTTTCAAAAAGACACATTCAGAGAAATAACGGTTACAAGCTGTTGTGCTCCCATATCTGCTGGTCAGGTTGGCGGATGAACTGACTTCAAATTGTCAACAGGGCAGGTGATTCGCTAGTCATCCTACAACAATTCTCCCGTAGCACGGCAGAAGATTTATGGTCATCGTATAGACTTCCGATACAGTTTTATGTCTCATCGTCTCATCTTCTGCATTTGAGCACACTGCGATATTATGACTGACCTCTATTACATAGACACACACTCTTTTACTGCTCAATTAAAACAAATACACATAGAACAAGAAAAAAATAACATAATTTTTTATGTGATGCTTTTAAAGGATAGTTAGTACATTGCTTTGTTTATTTTACCCATGTGTGCACATTAACAAAATGCCTCCTGTTAGCATATACTCTGCGTATACACACTGATAGAAATTTATTGTTTTTTTCTAAATCGTTTTAAGAAATTAAAATCAAATGCTAAAGCACTTATTATGTAAAACACAGGCTTGCGTATGTATAACTTCCAATGACGGATTAGCTCATATCGTGTGATAGTGCACACATCATTAAGCCTGGATTTGAATACTGTGTATAATAACTAGTCCACTTCCAGCTGCAGTCTTTGAAGCCCACCCCTGTACGAAAAAAAAAGCAATTTCCGAAGTTTAAAACGCGAGTCGTGTATTCGCCTCGGGGCGTCGCTTGTTTCCTGCTGGATTTGTCATGACCCCGCTACCCCCCCCCCCCCAACATCCTCCCAGGACATCCCAGTCCATCCTGCAGGCGAGGGCCTTTCACGTCCATTACGACCCCGCCCGAGGCGTCAGGCAGCAAAGTGGCTTCGTCACCCTTCACCAGCCACGCCCCTGCGAAACTCCAGGGTATGCAGCTCAGCTGCGCTCGACGCTGTGGTGGGTTGTCATCCTCTCAGGGGAAGCTTCAGCGCACAAACCCGCTGCAAAGACTATTGACAATAACCCTCGCAGGTTTTACGTCACACACAGATACGTTGACGGGACATAAATATGACATGTCCGCCTGAAAATAAGCAACTTACGAGCCATTTTCAAGATTTTGAGAACTGGTTTTAACTTTTATTTTCTGAATGTTAGAGGACTTCCTGTTTAGTTTTACGAAATTTAAGGGTGCAGTAGACCTGAGAAGAAACAGAAATATGAGAAGGTCACATAAGTTCCACACATCTCTTACAACCATGGCACTGTATTGTGACGTGTTTTGTCGTAGCATTGGAATCTAAAATATGTGACTTACTGAAAAATCTGCAATGAAATTATGGTACAGTGCATCGGTATTGTTTCTTTAACAACGTAAGTAAACTTTTTAACATAAATCTGTGTGAAGAAGCTCGTTGTTTATTTAGCAGGAAAAATCAGAAACAAATAATTTAATGGCATATAGAATTATAAACTTCTCCAAACGAAAAATTTTGTGGGCTGCATTCTTGTTAAACGCAATATAGTAATTTTTTTTTCATTAAACCAAATATTCCGTTAGCTACTTCCAAAGATAACTGGAAACTCGTTCTTCTTATGTACATTTTGAACATATTTTTTATCCTCAGCTAAGTATTCACATGTGCTGTATTTTCTTGGAAACATAAACTCCTTATTTCATTTCAGTTTTTAAGGAAATTCGTTGGATTCGTGTCCATGCTTGTGAGATAAGTTTTTTGTTTAATTTTCCATATGGCCAAAATTATGAATTAACAAATTAAGCAAAAATTTTCACTTACGTACTAGTTTTGTTTTCATTTCACAAAAGTGAGCTGGTAGAAATAAAAAAGAAGTGGCATCGTTTAAGATTTTATGTAACCGGAAAAGAACGATTGTGATCGCTAGCATTAAGGTAGCTATAATTTTTGCCAACGTTTAAAAAAATGTTTTCAGTGTTGCGATTTTCTGAAGCATAATATGTGACGCCGGAACCTCGTGCATTTAACTGCAGCGCAAAAGATCACGCGTAACGAATGAGTAATTTTGGATAAATATTTACCCATAAAGTTGGCAAATACCATTATCTAGGATTGTCATTGAGTATTTTATCCATATTGGCTTCGAAAAAAGCGTAACAATCTATTTATGTTCTCAGCGTTCATTTATCTGCCACGCACTCTTAATATCAATTATAGTTTAAATTTTGGTGTACTCTGCTATTAGAAAAAGTGTAACGATCAAGAATTATAAAATTATGTATGCGCATTGAAAAACTGTTGCTCAGTCTTTCAATAACAGTTGATTGAAACAACTATGCAAACAACTCCTTTGCAGTACACATTCAACTATTTAGACTCTACAGTTTGGCGATATACTTCAGCTGGAAACACGAATTTTATTGTGTTCGTTGCATTTTCAAGTTAATTTTTCGACACTGATCGTTTGGGTTTGGCTGCAAGCCTTTAGCTTACATGAGCTTAATATACTATTTGTGGAACTAGTTTGTTGCCATATTCTTACGTTTTGGAGTGTTTACTGTTTGTAGCAATTCAGTTGACAACGAATATTAAGTCTGTAGCTGGATAATACGCTGTGTTTATCTAGTTTCATTAATTTGACGAAGTTAATGTATTTAGCCATCCGAGCACTTTTCGTTGTGGCGTAGGTGAACTTACATTTCACGCAACTATCAGATCGTTCACTGACATTAAAGTAAACATTAAACTATTTTAAAACGGAACGTCTCTCGACAAGTAGTTTCTCTTAATTAAAATTTATTTCGGCAATTCATGTTTTTCCTTACATTTCTCACTACTTTTCATGTTGCATCAGCTAATACCATCGTACACAATATGGACTGGTCACAAATTTCTTCAATTATGGAAGCCTAGAACATATAAAAATGCTTTTAAAAAGTAAAACTCAAGTCTTGGCGTTTTATGGAAGAAAATTTAAATACACTGTATGAGAGCCGCGTTTGTTAATCTCAATTTCTTGCAATGAAAACAAATAGAGCCGACTTCCTCGGCAGAGACTGCACCCCAGAAATGCATTGCTTTGCGCAAACCAATTTCGAGGATATTTAATATTTTTTCTCATTTGGTAATGGAAGACTTCTGTTTCAGTTAGGCCTACTATAATTTACATTGAATTATGTTCTTCACCTTGTTGAAGTTTCTAATTAAAATGTAAATTTTTATTCCTTGTTTTCCTGCACGTTGATTATGGACGTGTATAAACATATTTTACACGGTGATAATATAGCTGCTACCTGCCATAGGATTGAATTTATTATGGAACTCTTTCTGGGAGCAGATACCTTACAAACCTGACCTGTTTGGCTTATTCTTTGCGTCCGGAAATCTGAATGTGAAATGCCCACTGGTCAGTGTAGATTTGTATTACGCACAGCAATCATTTCTCAGAACGTGCAAAAGTCTTAGATTAAAAAAATCCAGGTGACAATGAAATACTGGACCACAACTCATTTATTCTTATGACGCAGCATGCGACATTGCGTGTCTGAACGGAGGGTGACCTACTTGAATATACTCTGCATTATACATATCTCCTGTACGCTGAGTTGAGTCACGAATTCCTCTGTTTATTGCGCTGTTCTGCAATAAACCAAACTTCTCTCTAAGCTGGAAATATTGTCACGGTACGAGATTATTTTTAATTAGAAATTCGAAAAATTCTGGGTCAGGAAGTTGAAACGCCTGTTCATCACGCGTGAAAAAGTTAAGAAGTTAAATAAAAAATAACATACTCGACTTATAGAAATTTCAGGAAGGTGTTAACGTAATTTTTTCCGTGCCTTTCTTAGAAATAAAAAGTTACTGTACTGGTGGCCGATAGCATAAGTGAAAGCAAAATCAGCAGTAAAATTTTTCCGTTTGTGTGGAGGTATAAGATATGGTTCGTTATCAAAAACTCCTGTCAACCCATGTTACCTCGGAGCTTTATTTTATATGTGTCTTCATTCACTCCAAATATGAATTAGTGAATATTCACTGATTCACGCTATTAGATGGAGCAGTTTCAACCATTTGTATCAGTGAAAGTAGCCACTGTTTAATTTGTGAATATTCACTTATTTTCTTCAAGAGTGCCAACATCTCACAAGTGAATCAATGAATATTCACCGGTTTTTCCAGTTGATTTCAAACAACAGTCTTCACTTATTGGATCAGTGAAAAATTACTGGAAAATCTGTGGACATTCACGAATTAACTTGTAGAATGTTGGCACTCTTTATCGGAATCAGTGAATAATCACCGATTTCACAGTGGTTTCTCACTGATTCAGTTTGTTGAAACTGCTCCATCATCGGCGTGAATAAGTGAATATTCACTAATTCAAATTTAGAGTGTTGATTTATTGATATGTCCTGCATGTTTCTGTTCTGTTCCCGTCCTGTTTTTACAGGCTTTATTCTCACGGTTCTGTGCTGTTTTATCACTTGAAATAGTTCTGGGGCTCTCTCCATATTGCCGTCTCGTCTGTCCTGTATGAACCAAGTTCTGCTCGAGGTCTTTGGTTCGCAAGCTCTTGATTACATTTGTTTCAGGTTGGGATGCAATTTTTCGGGATCCACGTATTCTTTACGGATTAGTTCTTGCAACTCTAATTTTTTTGTCGTATTGTCGTAGGCCTATTATCATTGAAGCAGTTGTGCAATGGGTGTGCATGACTGGTTGTGGTTTTTGGACAAATTCTATTGAGTAGCAGATGTCTGTTCCAGAAAACAATATATAATAGGAGAACACAAATGAGCAGGGTACGATTTACTCAATAGAACCTGTTGACTTAAGCACACCCGGCTTATTTATATTATCATATTCTCTTTTGTTTTCAACCCCCGACGCAAAAATAGGGGTGTTATAAGTTTGACGTGGCTGTGTGTGTATCTGTGTGTCTGTGACATCATAGCTCCTAAACGAGTGGACCGATTTTGATGCGGTTTTGTTTGTTTGAAAGCTGACGTGTTTGAAATGGTTATTAGCTAGTCTGTTAAGCCGTTTAAAAACAATTGACTCTTTTCTAGTTTTTAACTATTTACTCCAGGAAGTGCTGAATAGCAACGATGCACTGAAAGCAGCTAAATAATTATAGTTGTATTTTCATTGAAAACTATGAATACTAGACATGTAATAGTTACAGTTATTCGTTCAGTAATCTTCGCAGTTCAGTTAAAGCGGACTGTCATGAGGATTAATAAATAACTTTCTTTGATTAAGTCCGCAAAGTGGAACACCTTGCAAATTTTTTACACCACTTAAGGCCATTTAAGGAATGCTCTATAGTTTCATTCGATCGTGAAATACTGGTATTCCTAGCATTTATTGTTTTACGTAAACTACGTTCTAAACAACTTTCTGTAGATCTCTGCAAAGTCTTAATCAACACATACCTCTCCAAACGATGATGTATGTCTTGTTGCCTTTCTTGACTGCGCAGTTCTAGTAACTTCAGATAGCAAAATCTGTTGTCTTTAAGGAGTGTAATCTTCAGGCTGCGTTAATTTGCGCCTTATGCCTTCATTTTGAGTTTTTTAGTTTTTCTCCCAATCCCCGTGTTTAACACTTTCATTGAAGTTTACAATCATATAATGAGAAACTATTCACATAATCTTAATAGTTATCAAACTCTGCAACCATAAACTAACTCTACTAAATAATCACCTAAAAATTAAAGAATTGCTATTATCGTGTAACCAACCCCTTCTTGAAGTTCCAGATGGTGTGTTAGTTTAGAAACTCAACTGCTTTTCCACCGTGCTCTCTCTTTCTGATAACACTGGAAAAAAATTTTTTTACATATGGATGGCAAAATGTATTCCTAACCAAATTTTTCATGCTAATTTCAAATATGCAATCTTTGTGTTTCCGTCTCCTTTGGTTTTTAAGATAGATACTTAAATAATGAAAATAACACTAATTTGGTAAATTTTAGTTAAAAATTTAATTTTTCGAACACGTTGAAATTTTTTTCTTAACAGACTTTCATGCTGATTTGAAATATAATATAAGTTGTTATACTCGTTGCACAGTTTTTAAGTGATGGGCACAAATACAATAACATTAATATGAATTTATCAGTTTTGGTACTCTTGTCAATATTTTGTACACACGAAGAAAAATGGAAATTCTGATCAGAACTTTTAATGCAGATTCCATATATCTTATTATCTTATAAGATGCCACACGAAAGTCTTGCTTGATATTTTCGCGTTGATATGAGTATCTGATTCTTTAGCAGGTTCGTCAACATTTCCTTTTCATTGTCTATGCTAGAATACAGATTCATCGAAGGGAATGTAATAAATTATTCACGAGTTTCACGCTTCAGTGGTTGAAGGAAATATATAGTGCGGTGGAAATTAAGCTGTTCAACACTTATGTTGTAATTTCTGATCAACTTTTAAATACGAGGACTTTGCTGCAAGCAGGTAAATCTGTAAAGGTCCTAGTTGCATGGCGAATATCAAAATTTTATTTTCAGTGAGAATTTTAAAAAGGTTTTTGTAATGGGAGCTGGCAATTAGAATTTATTGACTTGTGAACATACGCATTTGCTCATGGTTTGTTGACCGAACTTGTGTTGAACGATAACATACCAAAACACGAAAATAAACGTAAAACACACAACATTATACAAAACACAGAAAAAAGAAAAAAAAATGCTACCCCAGAAGAATTTCGTAATTTTTATTTAAAAAAAATAAAATTAACGGAATTCCTCCAATTTTGACTTTTTCTGGTTTTGTGTATTTTGTGTTTTACCTCTCTTTTTTTTTGGGGTATTTTATACTTTGTCATTAACACAAGTTTGATCAACAAAGCATGAAAAATAAATTAAAATTGTATTTTTATTGTTGTATTATGTATTTCTTCTTATTCCGCGACTTTTCCGATACGATCGTTTGTGGTCTAATGTAACGATAGATTTTTCGAAGTTGTCATCCCACGGCTGTAATTATGCAGAATTAAGCACTTTTTAAATCGTAGCACTTGTCACTTTGTCTCATTACACAGAATTTATTACTATTTTCTTCAATTCAGCTTCATTAAATTCATTATTTAAAAATATATTTTTCCCTAGTATTATGTCAACTAACATTATGCCATCGAGAGGACATAATGAATTCTAACACACATATAAATTATATTTTGGTATATTGTATGATTCCTAGATGTCTGAGTGTTTGGTTTTATTACACCATGGTTCTGCTTGGCGCTGTTCCGACAGGAATGTTTTCGAAATTTCCCTCGACGAATTTTCGCACCACCACTTTCCTCGATGTTTTTTTTTTATAAATCCCGGACTAAAAACAGATCATCGGCCTGGGAAAGTACAGCCGCAGCTGTGTGGATTACACGGACGGACCGGCCACTCTCGATCAACGAGTTGATCCGAACTAATCGATTGTTACCCACCCAACCCCACCTCCCCCCTCGCCCGACGGGAATTTGTTGTTCTTTGGCCAGGTGATACCACCCCTTCCCGCTTTGTCGCAGGGGGTGCGAGAGGTCGCGTGTTCGACCAACCCCGCCGGCCATTTCGCCCGGTAATTGGCGGCGGGCACGAACCCTGGAGGGGATAGAGGGCGGGCGGACGCACGAAATTAATTACGCCACCCTCAGGGGGAGGGGGAAGGGAAGATAGCGCGACAGTCGACCAACAAGGTTCAGCACTTTTGCCGAGTGAGTGCCGCGGGCAGGAGATATGACGCCAGATACCGTGTGGGAATAAATTCCCGCCCTGAGTCATTGATTTCCCTCCATTCTCCTTCCACTTCCCCTCACCACAAAAAATTAACGTCGCTTTCTAAATAACCGTGACAGAGGACGGTATGGTATTTTCCCAGGTGAGCTCGGTAGGAATTCTGTTTTACGCCTTCTCCACCCCACGGTAATCCTGATTAATAAGTGCGTTAATATTTAAACTTAAATCAGAGTTTAACATGTAGTTGGCTTAAGGGTACTGATTGAAATGTTAACGTAAATATAATATTCAGACTGAGCCTAAGTAGGACTGTGTAGGATAAAAGTAAGAAATGTCGGTCCCCGAAATGGACTGACGTGATGAATCCGAATTGGAACGTTTACTCTGATCTTACGTCAGATTACGGCTATGCATTGCTATGTGATTTCCCATCGTGTGGGCGTGCTCTGTCCCGCCTGAAAGTTTGTAAATGATGTACTTAAACATCATATATATATATATACATGTATATATACATATATATGCCCCATTTTTACTTTCCCTTCCCCCATCGTACTCTTTCCATTATTTTACAAACGTCACTTTCTCCCTTTTTTCACTTATCTCTGTACTTCGCACAAATTTTTACGGGTCTCACGAATAGTGTAACAAAGGGGGTTTCTCTGTATCTAAGGAATGCGTATGTGTGTATGTATATATCTATACACATGAATATAAATTTAAAAATATTTGTGCAATTGAGGTGCATGACTGCATGTTGTTTTTTGGACGTTTTAGGATATATATATGACGACTGTCGAAGAAAACCGTAGAGAATAGGAAATATAAATAAGCAGAATATGGTTTAGTCAACAGGACACACTCACAACATAAAATTACGTAAAATGAATCGGACCAAACAAAATATGGACAACCGAATAAGACAAAATGGTTAAGTATTAGAGAAAACTTCATGCTTCGTCATTTAAATAAAGGCATTAAATAAATTATATACGTATATAATATATTTAATGCCTTTATATATAATTATATATATATAATTCAACAAATTTATATATCTGGATTAAATTGGGCTTTGATATACTTCTGGACCAAGATAAAAACATCGTGTATACCAAAAGAGTCTCTGGCTCTTCCACCCAGCCATAAACGCTTAAGATCCTTAACAATTGGTTGATGTGTTTTTCAATCGCGACATTTCTCATTTAAATTTTCTATTAAGTAAAGGGGGCAGTTTTAACTAATTTAGTTTATTTTACATCTCATTAGATTTTATCATATTTCATTTAATTATTGCAATAAAATTATACCCAAAAACACAATTTTAATAAAGTCGTACACAGAGAAATCATTTTTGGTTTGTATATGGCGAAACAATTGTGTATTTGAGCCAACAAAATATTCGTTGACCGAACAATGTACAAAACGCGCTAAATATAGACTTTGTTGGTCTAGCAAAATGCATATTTAAATAAACTAAACTTTCTTGTTGATATGTATAGAGGCCGGCAACCAAATATTTAGTAATGTTTACACATCTGTTTGAATTTTATGGATAAGAACGTACATATGGTTGATTGTACCAAACCTTTATCTCTGAGTATTTCATAATAAGGAGGAGTTATTTTTAATCTTCATAACCTTATGTTATAGATTAATTACTACATTTTCACCGTGACAGTACTAAAAATAATTGATATTGGATGACATTATTGTAAAATATATATAAAATATATAATTAAAATCGAATGTGTTCACTGATTTCAAATGGAGCAATTTAACCAAAATTTATCAACTTACTAGTAGTTAGTTTTCAGCGAATATTTGCTGATAATGATTTAGTGTGCTGGTCCTGATTCACGTTTTCGCAACCGCGACATATTTTTGTGGGACAGCAATTGTGTTATTAAAATTTTTTAAACACTATCAGTATTGTAAAGTATGTAATTATGTTCTATTTATAACAAACCTATTCTTTAAATAAAATACTTTTAATTAAAAAAAATGTTTCGTAAAATGTTTCTTCAACAACTGGTTCGATGATAAGCAAAAGAATACGTGGTGTTAAATTAGATATTTATACGTTTGAGTGTGCCCTCTCAGGTTTTATTTTAGCCAATTACATTCCAACTTGAGCCTATAGGTGTGAAGGAAACATCGCTCAGTCTTCCAAGTAATGCATAAACGGCTTACGTGGACTACCCCTTCGCATGTGAATCAATTTTACCATCATTACAATTACACGTTAATACTTCTTAAATACTAGGGCCTACGTGGATATTGAGTTTTAATAAGCTATAAATCAATTGCATATTTAAGATTTTTCACTGAATATGGCATCAATTACATATGTGACTTAGCAGCTGTGTTAGTTTTATTTGTATATTTTAAGAACGCCAATATTTAAAAAAAATCTTAGTTTCTATATTACTATGAAACAACAGAGATAAATATAACCAATATTATAATTTGAATATTGATTAAAAATAAGTCTGTAAATATAATTTTCTTTAATCTTATTATTAATTGATCAAGTCTAGCAAATCTCTTGTAGATTATGACGTACATAGTTTGTTTTTATAATTTTTGGTTTAATTCTTTAAATGGTAAATAAGAAATAGATACAATTCATTGGTAGCAAAATTTGTGTAATGTAAAACAAATACACGGAGATAAACATAAAGGTAATAAAATGTCAACAGTACCAATATTTTCACAACTTTTCAAACAAACTTCGGCTACTTGTCCCGTTTTACATTTTCTCTTGTAGAATTTTACCAAAAAAATACCTCGAAGATATATTCAGAACAACTTCTTGCCACTACAGTTGAATATTATAGGATTTACAGGTGCCAATTTTCTTGTGCCTCTAAGTTTAGGAAAACTGTAAATCATGAAGAAAGGTGGTTGTTGACATCTGCAACCTGCCCTTACCTGAAGATATCCAATAAGATTGAAACACGAGTACGTCATTCTTATCCTTGGACGGGCCTTACTGTTAGGATAAGAATTGGGATTTCCAATTACTATATTCGGAGCTCACATGTCCTTAAGAAGCACTCTTGAACATGACAGATACCTGCTGTTGGTACAAGAAAATTGACCCCTCTGATTACATACCGTCATAGAAACACAGTTTAAATTGTAGAATTTACGATAAATTGGTTACAAAGACACGAAAACATATTTAATGTGCACATAATTACTGTTATATGTACATGTCAATATTTATCGTAAATTTTATCATGTTTGTCTTTCGCTAAAGGTTTCGCAAATCATTTTCAAATACATTGGTTAAAGTACACAAAAAATTTAACCAATTGCAGAGGTCTACCGGAAGGTAAGTATATTTACATTTATTTTCGCTACTGTAAACACCGGATACAGGTTAGTATTTATTATTTTATTCGGTTTCCGTAGTCATGTAAGTTATTTGACCAATGGGATGAATAATAATGTTAGTACGTGTGGTATGCCTGCAGTTCCTACAACCAAGATGAGCTCATGTAACAATGTTTCTCTTCTCCACCGAGGTTCTCTGATCTAATAATTCTTCGCTACAGAACGATGTGTAGAGGTTGATGAGAATATGTGTTGGTTGCATAGTGTTAAGAGTACAGTTCTTCTAGAGAACCTCGCCTCATTCTGTGACCTACCTCACGATACATATAGGATGCCCAGAAGTACTGAGAGCCCCGATTGAATATCTCTACCTGCAGTTTGCACCGACACAATGCAGCGTAAGTGCAGAGCTAGTAAGACGGGTCTTCTATTTCTGTGTAATTTAATTCCAATGCAGCGCAATCAGACGTAACGCAGGGGCAAATTGTGCGTTGCACCAGTAAAAAGCGATGTTAATCGCCTCCCTAAATTTAACACTAAAATGTATACATTAGTGAATTTTCACTGATTCACGCTAATCAATGGAGCAGTTACAACCATTTGAATCAGTGAAAATATTCACTGTTTAAATAGTGAATATTCACTGATTTCCTTTAAGACGAGCAACATCTTACAAATGAATCAATGAATGTTCACAGTTTTTCCAGTTGCTTTTAAAGATGCTTTTAAAGAACACTTTTCACTTATTGAATCAGTGAAAAAATACTGGAAAATCTGTGGACATTCACTAATTATCTTGTGAAATGTTTGAAGTCTTTAGCGTAATCAGTGAATAGTCACGAATTTCACAGTGGTATCTCACTGATTCAATTTGTTGAAACTGCTTCATCCATCGGCATGAATCAGTGAATATTCACTAATTCAGACTGAGATTGTAAGTGGTGAAATGTTAAACGACGAAGTTTCATATGTCCAATTTGGCAACGTTAAACTGCTGTAAGTCCACTCCACGGTCGTAGAAGAACAGGTCTGGACACTGTATTTTTCTCGACTCCCTTGTTGTTTGGCTGCAGTTCGTCAAGTTACCGAGAATGTTGAACTTTCTAGCGCTGTAATCCGGGTGGTCGGACTCAAACTCCGCCCACTTTTTTCCTGTGTTAACATCATAAAGTAAATAAAGATTTCTGGAGCCATGATTTTAATTTGTGAGCGAAGAAAGTAATTCTTACATTGATAAAAAATACGTTTTGATAAATTGTTTATCTTAGTGGGGAGGAAGTGGGCGGAGTTTGAGCCGACCGCCCTAACTGCAGTACCAAAGACGTATATCATTGTCGGTAACTTGGTGAACTACAGCCAAACAACAAGGGGGTCAAGTTTCCAGGCGAGTGTCCAGACCTGTTCTTCTACGATCGTGCTCCAGACACATATACTCGTACAAGCATAAAGTAATAAAAGTAGGGCATGGGGAAGAAACAATGGCAACCATAATTTTTTTTAAGTATTTTAGTTTTATTTATGAACGTAATAGCGATCCCGATACTTTAGATTAAGCAGTATGACTTCAAATGGCAGCGATGTGTAGTAATGAATCTATGGTAAGCCACACTTTCTTGGTTGATTTCACCAAATTAATAAACTCGAACTTTTTTTATTGTGTATTTGCTTATTTTCATTGGATTTATAGTATTAAAACAAAAAAAACCACTTGTAAGCAATCATAAAAAGCTAGTAATTAAATTTCAGAGCCACAATTTATCTTGCCTTTACATGTACTTAACTCGGTTGTTAAAAATAGTGGGTTACAATTGTCTTTCTTCATACGTACATGTCATACGTTCACAAACGTATTACGAAAAATACATATTAAATATTTTGTATTTTAATAAATGTGTCTGTGGACCCTGATTGTCAAAAGGATTTAGATACATATCAAAATAATCAAGAACAATTGCTAGTATATTAACCAATATATTTGAAAAAGCAATAAATAGTGAATAAATTTGCATTGCACATACAGGTGTTTAAATTGATTTTGCGATTACAAAATATATTGGTTAACATATAATAATCTTTTCTTACCTTTAGTGCTTAAACATTTGAATTATATAACATTACGAATTTTGGGGAAAAATTATACACGTTGCTGAGGTGGACATATTCCCTAAAGGTGTACTTTATTATTAGCAAATTTATTTAGTATCTACAAAAATTTAAAGTATTTAGGGGGAAAAGGGAGGAATGCGAAGATATCTTAACAGACCTTGTAATAATTTCTCGACAGAAAGATACGCAAAAGGATAAACTTAGCATGGTTAAAAACGTTACAGGATTCAGATGATAGCACGGATGACTTAATTATTTAACGACCTAATATTATGTACGAAAATATTGATGTGGAGGAAGTTATTATACTTTTTTTCTCTTCGCCGTATGATGATGTAAACATAGCAGTGCTATGTGACAAGCAGAGAAATCAAAATTAGATTAGATACAAATAATATTTATTAAAATTGATTAAATCAGTTGCAGAGTTTCTCACCTGAAGAATGTGTTGTTTTATGGATACTGACATATAAACAAGAGAAGGAAATCTCTGGTAATTGGTTAAATTGGTATAGGAATTTTAATATTGTATTACATGCCTACTTAAAAAAACAACTCTCGTTGAGTTAATGACATTTTCATTGTGTAACCGAAGTGGCGTTGCATATAAACATTTTCAAATGATTTTTGTTGAAAATGTTAGTTTAACACAATTAACGATTCAAGCATGCTACAATATTTTGTGTCCTTGGTATATTAAAGTGAATGTGATTGTGTGGTATATATTTTTATACATTATGTGTATGCAAAACATGGTATAAATTCTCGTTGTTTAGTTACCGTTCGAAACAAGAGTTAAAATACTATTTAATTTTATTATTTTGGTTTCTATGTAGACTGTATAAAATTTACTAATTAAAAAAAGTCTTACTCTTGGTTTATTGTAGAGCAAATTTAGGTAATGTGACGGTTTAAATAACACAAGATTTTTTAACTATTTCAAAATTGTTATAAGAGTTTCTAGGTATCCATGCAACATCTAGAACGAGTACAATTAGTTCATATAAAATGTGACACGCTTTTTATACAAAAGGGTAAGAATTTTTCCTTCTTTCTGTTAGTGAGTTTTATCTTTTTTAATTTATGGATTTAATACACTGATGCAATCTGTCGTTTTCAATTGGTTTAAACATAGGTTTAACAAATTAAAGCAATAAAAATTTATTCGAAACTATGCAAAAGAGGTAGCAAAGTATTTAAACTAAAATATTTACCTGCAACTTACTAAAACTTAATGTTGAGCAAGTGTGCATGTTACTATAATAATATATTCGCGAACTTTCATGCTTAATGTTCTACTGCTAAAAAAATATTTACGTTAGTAGTTCAATAACTCAAACAGCAAAAAAAGAATGAGGGCAAATTCCAATTTCCGTGGGGTCTTAAATTGAGCGAAAGTTAAATTTACATGGAAAAAACAGCAACAGCTGAAAAAATACACTTAACACGTGTTATGGATCCCAAACTAATAGGATTTTCTACACACCCACTGCTAAATAAATATGTAATAATTACCATTTATATTTATTTTAACGACAGCAGTTGCAGTAATAAATACTAACTATTTCTGTTTCCCTCAGTAACGAATTTAATTAAAATTTGTACTCTAGTAAAAGTAAACAGTTTTTTCTTGGAATTAAATAATAAAGAGTCTAATTGAACATTTTAAATTATAAATAAATATTCTCAATATAATAGAGTTTTCGTAATATCTATTTTGCTGTTGAGCTAAAGTAATCTGTAATCCAACTAAAGAACATGTCAGTGCGTTTTGAAAGGTTTAAGATTTACTGATATAGACAGCTTGACAAACAATTATTTTCCTAAGTTATATATCTTTTTACTTGTCATATTGTTAAGCATTGTTCTTGACAGAAATGTGGTGCAGTCATAACACGTTTTATCAATGTATGTGCAACTGAATATATACTGCATACATATTACAAATGGTTAATTGTATTGCAGATTTAATTAACCCCATCGTTTCTCGCAGTGTCCCTTGAAATTTTCGCCTGAGGTGTGAAAACCAACATTTTTAATATATATACATATATATATTATTCACCTTATGATTTTCTGTGAATTAGTATTAATAAAACCTGCTGCCATACAAACCACAAATCACGGTTGATTTAAGAAGATATATTTGTTATTTTCATACATTATGATAAGATCTCAGTTATTATAACTTATTGCTGATTATTTGAACGCGATATCGGTTATTTCAAACATACTTGAGCAAATTATTAGTGTGAATTAGTATATAAACATAAATGTGATAAAGCAATATCTGGTGAACTGTTACATATATTTGAAAATGCATTTGTACGTAACACAAATTTATAAGAATAAAAACAATTCCATTTATCTATGCAGACGTAACAATAAAAAACGTTCTTAAAGAATTAAATAATCTGTATAGGTTTGTAATCACAAAACATTTAAATGAATATGTGTCACATTGTTAACTTGAATAAAATCCTGATGTTCGATTGTCGGTGGTCTAAATCACGCTGTTGTAAACTCTTTACGTAAATATATGTACGCATGGAGTGTAATTTGTGGGACGTTCATTTGTCCGGGTCCTTTTACATCCTTAAAATGTACAACACCTATATAAATTTACTGTTCATTATTTGGATACCTTTTTAATAAACGTTGTTGTTTGAAATAATCTGTGCTATTATTTACATACGCCATTGCAGTACTGCCTCGTCTCATAACAAAGAGACAGTAAAACAATAACGGTTAAAGGCTCGAGCTTGTGTGTAGACGAAACATACGTAAATAAAATAAAATGGTTAATATTTGATGAGGATTTCAACTTTCTATTTGTGCATGTTACCTTCAGTCAAAACTCAGCTCTTTATCTATTATTATGTTCGTATTCCACTCTTGCTTTTCTGGGACGAAATAATGATACGTTAACGAATGTCTGTACTATTTCACAATAATCTTTCTTCCAAATCGCAAGATTCATTAACATAAACTAATATCACAATCTTAAGTATTTACTTTTCCAACATCCCGTTACTTTTTAATATAGTTTATGCTACTTTTTGGTCGTGTAACAATGCAACAACAGAAATGGTTATCACGGAAAGAGACTCTGGTAGGTTTAAGGTTTTTGGTTAGATTTAAGGTGTTTTGGTTAGGTTTTAAGGTTTTTTGGTTAGGTTTAAGGTTTTTTTTGGATAGGTTTAAGGGTTTAATTTATTACCTTCATAGCTTGCGATAAAAGATTTTCGCGAACTCACGCATATTCTAGAGGCTTAGATGTATTCTCATTGACTGTTTACCCCAGCGAATAGCGAGTTTTATCCCAAACTTTGTAGTCCAGTATTCGCTTCTTGTTTCTTTGTAGACTTTTTAGTCGTACAAGATACACAGGGTGAGTCATAAATATATGCTGAAATGGAGGAGCGATAAATTATTTAGAAACATATATTCAACATCGGGCCTAATGTAATTCGTGAGGATGCTATACGGTCTCAAAAATTAACTTGTAAATGAGTAAATGAGCCATAAAATGGCGAGCGAGGATATTAAGAAACTGACACTTCATGCACGGCAAAGCTTAAGGCTGCCTACTGCGGTGTTGCAAAGTCTCACTCTGCACAAAATTGCCATCTTCTGCTCTTCTCTTTTCTAAAATCAGGGACTAGTAATGAGTTCGAGGCAGCAATATGGCGATAACAGAAACTTATAAAACCATCAGTAAAACAGAACTCAAATACATTTAACTTCACAATTTTAGTGTTTATAACAACCTTTGGCCATAATATTACTGTATATAATATCGTAAACGGACAATATAGGAAAGTAAAGCTTTTTATCATTGTCAAAACGTAAGACGTTTTATCAATGTCGTGAACTGGAAACGCTAGTAAAATTAACATTCTTATGTACCTTTTTCTATTGTTGTTATTAATGTATATACTGAATTTTTCTCATATTAACAGTACAAGAATGTCTTTATTAATAATTAAAATTTTATCTTTTCAACATAGCTACTGAAAGAGCATGTCTATATACTAAAATCTCGATTACATTTCAATTTATAAATAACTGTATATAAAACAAAAACTAACCATAGAAAAATGTGCTACTGTAGAAGAAACAGCGCTCATATCGGCATGAACAGGAATTAAATAATACGTCTCCTGTTTTTCTTACGATTTTCCTATATTGTTCTCATAGAATATTTGATAATATTACATGAAAGCAAAACAAAAATGGCCTATAACTTAGAGTAAATATAGGGTGCAAGGAGTATCCTCTACACGTACGAAATTGTGTATTCAACATGTGTCACGTGAGTAGTGAAATATGCGCGGAAAATTTGAAATAACTTTGAGAGCAAAGATGAAAATAATAGCATAGTAATCACAACTATGTTGTGTTATTTTGGTACCTTATGAATATATGAACTAAGGAGAGCATACTACCATATTATCGCATAGTATAATTGTATAGAAATTTTAGAACGACAAATCGTGGGTTTAGAAGTAAAACTACCCAAGTCCATTTTCAGTAACTTTCGGAAAACCTTAGCCAAAATTAACCAAACCATTCTACAAAGCTGAAAATAAGAGTACTTCTATGAGAGAGAAGGTGTCAAGACGTGGGCATTATTACCACACGTAGAGAATGATATTCGCAGTACTTGGGTGCAATATCTCAATTTCGGAGAAAAGAGACTTGGGTAGTTTTACTTCTAAACCCTCGAGATGTAAACAATGTTTGCCACATTAATGTTTTCCTTAACACAGCTGTTCTTTAGTAAAAAGTAAATATTAGCTACATACTTACTAAGAGGTTTTTAACTGAAATCTTGGTGTCACCACATGACTAAAAATATATTCTGGAAGGTACGCCATGAGTTTCAAACAACACGACTGCATGTTTACACTGAGAAAACATGAATAAGCAACACCAAACTCTCAAGACCATGTTGAACACACATTTGTGACGTCATGTTCCCTTTACTATATATTACCTCTATGGTCTATAAAAACTGCGCAGACGTACATCTTTCTCTTTGGCCGGGTTCAAAGTTAACTGCTACCAAACCCATGTAGGTATTAGTCTACGGAGTGGAAGCCTTTGAGCAAATTTGAAGCCGGCCAACAGACGACGTTTAAAGACAAGGATAGAGCTAGTGGTGGCGAAAACATGTAAACATAGCATTGAGCTGAATGAAAATGTTATAGTTGTTTGTTAACTACACATTATGGTGAAAATTTGTGCAGCTCTTGGCCTTAGAAACAGATTCGGTCGTTGCGGAAGATTATCTTTGTACAGGTAAGAAACTTACATTTAAATTCATCAAGTTTGTAAAGTACATACACACAGCGAGAGCTAATTCGGTTTTTTATATTTCTGAAGCAATTATAAACTGTTGTGTACGATTCAAATAGAGAATTTGCACGAATTTTTGTAGAAAAAAATTACGTAACTACATTGCTTTCTGCTATTGTTTTGCCACCCAAAATATGGCGACTCATGAAAAATAACATCCTGCTCATGCGCAGTTCGAAAATGTTCGAAAATGAACGGCTTCACACGATTACCATTGAAATGTACGGCAGATGCCACTCCATAGACTAATACCTCCATGACCAAACCACACGAATTTGAAACAAAATAAATGAGTAAAAATATCTGTTCACAACAATAACCCCCACTCTAGGAAAATTTACATTAAAGTAATCCTGGGAGAGCTGGCCTACTTGCACTTCCTACAAGGCCTCCACACATCCACTTCCAGATGAACATGAGATTTCTATAGAGACGGTCAGGACTAGGACTTACTCCTAATGCCAACTTTTGTATTACTTTTTGGATGCTGCTTTATGTCGTGTCAAATTGATACAACGTATGGTCACTGTCGCGTATAGTTTAGTTCATAGAGGTTGGCACCAGTGGTCGACAGCAGAACAAGAGCCGAGCTATTTGTGAAATATGTATGTTTCGTTTCATATATAACTTAATAATGTATTCATAAGTCAGTTTGATAATGTATGTATGTAACACGTGTAACCGAACTATAGTCGCGAAGTTCTTGTCAATATGGCTTCATATATGAAGAGGTCAACTATCAGTAACATAGTTTTTGTGGTTACTTGCCTTTACATAATTTAACTGTTTACGGAATCACTTTCTTTCATGACAGTTGCTTGGCTTTTTTTTGTGAATCTACACGTTTCAAATGTAAACCTTGGAGAACATTGACCACCATAAAAACACGTAAGGAAAAATGTCGGATATAAGTTTCCCTAATTATTTGTGGTCAAGATCACAATCTAGCCGGGGTAACATACATTAACGGCTCTCTTAGATGTATTTATCGTGTTTAAATTTATTCTCGAAATTTCCTAGTCCTTATTTATAGCGTAAAATTAAAATGAGACGGTTGGTAATGATATACGATCTCACTCCCTCACTCACTCACTCTTCTACTTCACAGGCGCGCTGCTAATTGGTTTAAAAGTGGTATCGTCGCCACACAGGCGTCTTCCGGTATCTTAGCTCTTCAGAATTTGCGCAAAGTAAACACAGCCACCAGAAGCGGCCGTGGATGAGCGGGGAAAGACACCCTTCACAGGGCAAATATTTTGACGAGTTAGGACGTCGAAGTGAACTCCCCATCTCCAGTAGCTTTCCAGCTTATTGCCGGGGCTGGAGAAATATTCCGGAAGCATTTCTCCAGCTGGCTAGGCGGCTGGAATGTTAATGTCTCTACCCCCCAGACTCCTTCCACTCCCTCCTCGGCAGGGGTAGAATTGTGCCGACTCATGCCAGGAATGTGGACATATTACTCGGCGGGTTCTGGGGCGAGTCCAAATATCCTGCGAGGCGCGTCGTCTCAACTGGCGTAAGAGACTTCCGTGGGCCTAAATACCGCAGCTCCATTAAGACGTCCCGCGCCAGTGTTTTGTTCGCAGCCAACTGCCCGCGGCGTACGTAATGTCAACTGGGACAACCAGAGACATGTGAATATACACTACCATTCACCATTTTGAATATTGTCTCTCACATACGAGGTTAAAGCCATTCTCTTTAATTTCCACTTTTTAGATATATTAATTTGTTACGCCCAAACGAGAGCAGATATCACACATCTCTCTGGCAGTTTTGTTTAAAATCGTCTTCTCCATGTTGGCTGATTTATTCAAGGCAGTAACTAGTGTCCTTTCAGCCAATTATGTGATTAACAAAATTATGGTTAGTTGACTTGTCGTAATAGTATAATTCCTTGCTTTAAAAAATTAGCTGTCACGGTAAAAACTATATTTTACAAAACGGCCAAACAGATTTTGATATCATCTCTCGTTTAAGTTTTGAAAAAATAATTAATGGGAAAAGGGTAAAATATTTTTCAAACCATTGTTCCTTTTTCTTTTAAGATAATTTATGGTTTCCTGTCAATTATTAATGTAATTAAACCCAACTTATTGTAATGTACTCAAAACTTTACGTCAGTAGACGTAGACGTAATGAATTTCTTTGAGATTTTTACTAAAGACACAATGGTCTTCTAAAGTGATGAATTCATTGTCAATTCGTTCACGTATGGACAGTAGCAGTCGTTTTATGTGAAAAAGTTCTGTGCACGCTGTATTTAAATAACGTGCATGACCAAGTACGGCTATACTACGGCTATTAGTAGAAGTTTGTTTTTGTGATGATGAATTACTCATTTGACTGCGCCGTTCATAATTATGTTACGGCGATAACAAACGTAGACTCTCGATGTGCGTAAGATCTGTTATCGTCATGTCGATAAAGCGGACGTGAGGTAGTATTGTGAAGTACAATCTGCTATGAAATATTTTCCCAGAATTAGGGTGTATTGTACAGTAGAGATATTATCGTGAAAGACGTTAATGTTTTAGTTTAGTCGTTTGTTGGTTTTATGTTCGTGTCTGATATTTACTGTTTTTTTGTCTCATTGTTGTGTCTCACGTTAACTTGGGTTTATTTTTTTTTTTATTTTTCATTTTTATTATTTTCATTTATTATCTGTTTGTTCCTTGTTTTACATGGCCCAATTCCATAATATTGGCATTTTAAGTTGTGTGTGTATCCTATTGACTAAACCATACTCTGCTTATTTGTTTATAGGTATGTTTTTATTTTGTCTTTAGTTGTCTTTGACAGTCATTTATTTTGCAATGGAGTATATCCAAGCAGCTAAATCCAGTCATGCACTCCCATCGCACAGTTCTTTCAAATATCACGTTAACATTTGACTAATTTCGAATGTACTTCTTTCACTATTCCAACGGGCATTCTATAGCTTGGGATATTTGTGGTATTTTAATTCATTTACAGAATGAAGATAATTGTGAAAAAGTTGTACAATTATATAAGGTACAACCTGCAACCGTTTTTTAATTTTTTTTCATCAAATAATTTTCGGAATTTTCCACACCCTTCGTGTACTGAACGTTCCAAAGTATGAAAAATCATAGTTAATAATTTTCAAATCTAAGCCGGAAAATTGTAAATACAGAGTTTTCCCGTGAGTCACGCTTGTTGGTTACATTTGGCATATTATTATTTTTTACTATAGGCTGATGATTGTACCGTGGAACAATACATAACACCTGCACGGGTTCTGTTAAGAACGTTTTTTAAGTGTGAAATGTGAGTACCAACTTGTCTGATCAAAACTTTCATTACTGAACACCAGACATGGAAAATTATCGATCAAGTTAAGGAGTAAACTTTCGTTTCATATCAGATTGACATTACTTTATTAATGAGTTTACCTTAAAATTCTGAATGTTTTAACATTTACGCGACCACGATTTAGAATAAATGCTTAGCAGGCCAATCATTTTTGATAAGTTAATTTATGTATTAGCTGGATTCCAAACGCATGTTAATTGGAGTAATCAGAGCGATAAGCGCATAATTTATCAGAACATTTTTGGTGATTTTTATGCAAGTATCAACTACGCAAGGGAACAACTATTCAATTATTTAACCCTTGGTGAAGTGCTAAAGTAAGAGTTCACTCAACACAAATCGCAACGGTTTAATTCTTCGCATAACTAGTATTAATTTACTATATCACTAAACCCGTGACATTTCTCTGCCCTTTCATAAGTTAGAAACATTCAGTATAAAATATCGTCAAGTACATTTAAATAATATCACTTAGTAAAAATGCATAGTAAATTGTAGCAATCAAAACATTATATCCGCGAATATTTTCTCTTCCTTCTCTCGCGCAAAAACCCTGCAAGAAGTGGTCGCATTGCCGGAGCTTCGAGCTCTGCCACAGTTTTGGCTCTCCTGATTTGTGTGTCCGTGCCACAGACGGACCAATCAGAGAAAGCCACTGGCGGGCAAGTAGAAGAATAAGAACGCAGTGTCGCCACATTGAATGACGCAGCGTTCCAAGATATATTTATATAAGCATACAACTCGCAGTTCTTGCGGATTCAGTTTATTTACTCCTACTGAGTTTAGCTGATAATTATACATATATATGTTTATATTATATATATAGCAGCATTAAGGGTTTTGCTGTGATAATGAAACTTCTATTACATGAGTTAAGAGGTGTTGATTAGAAATTTATAATAGTATATGATTATTAAACTGTACACTTCAGTTACATTAATGTTCACACGCGGATGAGCTTATATGAATACTCTCCAGGGCAATATAAGTATAGGTAGTTCGGAATAAAGTGAGCACTAACAATTTTACCTTTGAAGAAAATCACTAGCCGTTACAGAATATAATTCAACACTAACTATAGTTACCTTACTGCTTGTATGGTTGGCAGCGAAATCAAGAAAATAGTTCCCTGTATTTTTCTATTTAAATTCAACAATACTGTAGCAAAATCAACATAAATCGATAAAATTGTGTTTTATATAATTAATAAACTTTTTCCTTTATCAAACTGTAGCGATTCATACCGACTGTACAGTTTATCTTACATGCGCAAACATCAAGTGATGTGTCCACATATATTAGACATTTCCCGTAGTCAGCCGTTACGCGCGTAAAGATACGTATTGGCTGAAAATAGAACTTTAGCAAGGTTTTTTGAGTGCTCGCTTTATCCAGAACCGCCTATAGTCTAGTTAATATAAGGTTATGGTTTGATGTCTGTCCCCTTGTAATAACCCGGGCAAGCTGGTTGTGAGCGTGCTTACGACGGTCGAGCCCTGCAGGCCAGGACCTCGCCCAACATCATGGTGTCCTGCTGGTCACGTGGTTGCAGCGATGTGTCCTTGATAATCGCTTCACTGGCGGAAGTAATTTTGGACGTGTTATAAAGTCTTCGAGGCTGCAGACATTCCTTCGTTGCCGTGTTTGGTGACCTGCCCAAGATATTCGACGACCTTCAACACTGCACTTTAGGAATATGCTCCCGTACCGTGCCGTAACACAATCAATAGAGAAGGTGATTTATCGCGAGAATGTTTTCTGCCAGCGTATTCTGTAAATCAGTGTAGCGTCCTGCGCCATGTATTATTGGCCGACTGTTGTGTTCCACGGCGTAGTTCTTTACAGACGAACCACAGACGCTCAGTAGTAGTCCACCACAGTTATCATTGGCCCAGTCGAATAGGAACTCGCAAGTAATGAAATAATATCGTCAGAAATATATTACACTGAAGCCTAGCATACCGCCAAGTTTTGCCGCGATAAATCACCTTCTTTAACAATCAACTGTACATTTTTATCATATTTTATGTCAAAAAGGGCATTATTAAATACAGCTAGTTTTCACAGAAAATATAACAATTCTCGATCATAAGTACGGACCGGAATACCCGACGTATCAATTTTAGAACACGATGGACTTCCAGCAACTGAACATTTAATCTGCTTCGGCCATTTTATTACATGCCTTATGATGTATCCTGTAAGAGGAACTTATATTTTAACATGACACAATCAACAGCCAATAGCAAAATTTTTACGATGTACCATCATCTCTAACAATGATGTAAGGTCTGTTTAACCTATATGTCATTGTTAGATTTTGTATAATTTTATATAAATATATATATAAGGCTAGAATCCATTGTACTATGCATACTGAAGCCACAACCATTTGTCCACTAGCTGCTACTCAGTGGAACAGCAGACAATGAACGAATAAACGGTGTTTGAGTATGCATACTACAATGGATTCTTGCCTACAGGTAATTGAATTCGCGAAATTTCCCAGTCCCTGTATATGAATAATTACACAAGATATAAGAATGAAATAAAAGCATAATATACATAATACTGAAGTTAAGTGTTCACGTGTGATTTTAAGCTTACTATTCCAAACATTTAAGAAAATGTGCTTGGTTCACTACGGCACCAGATCCCTGAATTTCGCATAGTAAATGATCTCGGGAAGTTAGCGGGCAGAGTTAGTAACCACCCTGTATACATAGCGGTGTCAGACACGCGACGCCTATCAGCCAGGTCGGATCGGCGATGGACGCTTGGACTCGCGTGCGACAGACGCCGGGCGTCAGGACGGCGTTGTGAACCAGGATGACGAGGAGGAGGGGGTCGGAGGAATACGGCGCGGTCACGCCAGAAATCAATTAGCCACGGCGGGAGGTGTTTGTGCGCGCGTGTGTGTGCACGAAGCCTAGGCGTCGCGGAGCGAACAACACCTTCTCTAGGGTGACGCGCGACATGGGAACTTTTCGCGACCACGACGCCCGCGCCAGCCGACGCGACGAGTCAATCGTTCCAGCCCCTTGCCTGACTTGCAATCAGCGTCACATTGTGCTAGCGTAACACTTATTTATAAGAAACCTTTAAATTCCTTTTTAATATGCCAATACGCAACAAGTACGACTTAAATTAAAAAAAAAAAACCGACTGTAACTTTATGAGAAGTTGGGAACCCTGCAAATACCAGATAATGCTGCAGCATCAGCTCACACAGACAATGTTATTGTAATCTTATTGAAGTCACACGATACTCAATTTCGGTTCTATAAGACCAGTAGAAGCTGCTTACATCCCTTCAACATCTATAAAACAGCTGACGATCACCAAACGCCGGAACAGACCTTCATATACTAAAGCTAAGAACCATATCGATTACGTTAGCTTTCAAAACAAAAAAAAATCGAATCAAAATCGGTTTATTCGTTTAGGAGCTACAATGCCACAGACAAGCACGTGAAACTTACAACATCCCTCTTTTTACGTCGAGGGTTAAAACGAACAAACACTTTAAAAATGTCGGAAACGTAGTTTTGAAACATCAAGTTACTTACACATAAAAATTACAATTTTTTTAGTGCCCGCTATTAATTTTTGTCGACATTGTCCCTACCAAATAATTTTTTGGTGTACACCAAATAATCTGCAGCATCCCCAAATCTAAGCTTGCCTCTGCAGTTTAGTGGGTTAACCCCCGGTGTATTTTGTGAGAAATCCTGGGTTCGAATCCCGGTTCGGACATGGATTGTTGTTTTGTCCAATCACATCGTTTCACCCTCGCCGGCTCTTAATACCTCGATGCTAAAGGCCGTATAGCCCTTCCGTAATCAGAAAACTTTATTGTAAGTTTATTATTTAGAAATCAACAGCAAACAGTTTAATAAACATTGCAAAAATGTTTGTTGTTCACTACAAAATTTCTTGGTGAGGATTAAATATTTCTAAGCCACTACGAAACTGTTTTTTTTTTCTGTAGAATGATCACTTAGATGCTCCTCAAAATGGCTTAAAAAACTATTCATAGTACGGTATTCGATAGAAACATATATTGTACTCGGCTGAAAATTTTACCGCCATTATGAACGAATGAAGTCGTTAGTCAGGCGAGTGGTCTACAATTCCACGGCACGCCGGATCAGTCTTTTACGCTAGACGTAATACCACGCCAGATGATCCGGTCAACATTTCACTTGGCGTTATGCCTTACTGACACGAATACACGGCCAGTTTAAAGTTCCTGCGTCTGATAGGCGGAGTATCGTTACTGGGACACCACACGTATGACGTTTTTCGAGCAGAACTCCTACACTGAGAAAACAATTTTGCTGTTGCAAACAAAATTTGTTTGAATCAACCAAATCATTTGTTTGTATAGGGGTAATTAGATATTTGTTTGCTCGTACCAAATTACTTTGTTCTCTCGATTTGTTTGAGGCAAATAACTGAATTTTGTTAGCAGTACCAAATATTTAGCTGGTCATAAAAATATTTCGTTGGACATATTAAAAAAAAGTATGGTTGGACCGGGATTTGATCCACTATCCAATCGCTTGCTTCTTTCTATCTATGACCTAACCAACTTTATTTTTATTAAAATGTTAGGCTCCTTGGCGAGGTCGCAACATCGCCAACGAGCCAAACGTCACCTCTTTACAGCTTTAGTATGTGACAATTCCCCAGTTGTGACAGCATTTGGTGACTCTGACAATTGAAAAAAACGCAAACGGACAAACACAAATTTTACACCCAGCCAGACCTGGGAATCGAACCCAGAACCTATCGTATCCAAGTCGGTCGCTCAACCAATTGAGCTACAGGGGTCGGCGGAATAACTGAGCTACGAGTGTTTCTGTGATAATTGGATTGTTATTTGTATAAGAATATTTAGGTCTAATATTAAGTTAGGATTGTACTGCTTTATTTTCAAACATTTTTGTCTTCCATCTGCGAAAATGTAAACGACGTCAAGTAATATTACCAATTTATTGTCGTGCACCGCAGTACAAAGAAGGAGACGCGCAGTTGCGGTGTTTTTCAAGTTTATAGCATTTTCCGTTGTGATCGACCGAATAAACCACTTTGAAATTGTTATAGCTAATATTAAGATACTTTAATAATGCTGATTACCAGTTTAGACGTCCTACTCGTCACACAAGCTTACATTTTGAAAATTGAGGTATACAGTATTCGCCATCATTTCGCTCACGCACGCCAGCCTGCCATCTTCCGCAATTCAACCAAATGTATTTGGTTTCGCCAGCAAAATCATTTAGTCCATCGAAAAAAATCTTTTGGTTCAAAGAACATCGCTTATAACTAACAATATTATTTTGTTGACAAGCTGTAACAAGTTGTTTGTTTACACAATATATTTATTCGACGTCCTTTAGTAACCAAATATACGTTAGTCGTAAAAAAGGGCGTTTAAATGAATAATTTGGTTGAGGGAAATAAATAAATTTGTTTGGAGGACTCCAAGTTTGGTCTTACCAACAAAATATTGTTAAGCTGAAGCAAACATCACTGAAACAAATATATTTAGTATAATGAAACAATTCTTTATCTCAGTGTATAGGCTGAGAGTTTTAAAACACCCAATCGCTGACCATGAAGCAGAACTGAAGATGAAGGCACTGATGTAAGCCGCTGAAAAGTTATTCTCACAAAATATTACTGGGACTAGTTCTATCCTCTATTATATACAGATGGAAAAGGTTTATGACTAATGTATAACATTACAAAAAAACCGTAACATTGGCTATCGAGCAAAAGCAATGGTGGAGAATACTTCGATATTCTTCAGTACAAAGCAAGTAATTGATAACAGCCGGATATTTAGAGGCAGTGTGTGAACAAAGAAAGCATTAAAAATATCTCATTATGATATAAAAACTTGTTTTTATTTCAGTTTATAGTACATATCAGTATATTAACTGTGGCTATTATTGCAAGTGATAATAAAGATTGAAAGATTGATGTTAGCTTATTACTTCAACTTAATTCGCTGTGAATAATTTATTAATTGCTTTACATGTGAGTCTTGTGATGAGAAAGTTCCGAAAACCAGTTAACTTTTACTTGGTCTCCTCAATTCGGACATGTGCATTGCGTTAAATATGCCGTTTTCATGATAAATAAAATCACTGATTTTTGGTGCAAAGAATTTTCCACCGTCTTGTTTAAAAGCTTATGACCTCATCTGTCGTTCAGCTTCATGGTCAAAGATTGTGGGTTCTCAGCTCTCAACGTCAAATGGTTCTACCTTCAAACCACAAATGCATGGCGTAGCAGTAACCGTGTATTTATTGGCCTAGTCTAATGAGCGATGCCTATGCTCAAACCCGCTCTGCAGTAACCATGAACTACAGCTGTAAAGGCCGAATCACAATGAAGTTAACACGGACCTCCTTACGTTACCTTTGCGTTAACTTTACAGAAAAATTTACCGCGGATTTGACCGGTGTTTCACATTGAAGTTAAGGAATTAAGTTGAGGTACAAAGCTATGTTACAAATGCTGCGAGACTACTGACGATCATTAGAATATTTAAATTTAACGATGTTATTTGAGTCGCAAAATATTTACATATACAAGTGGTAACATAAATTAATAACGAAAATGATTCGCAAGTACCTGTTTCAGTTACGTGTTGAAAATGTGTAATAAATTACCCTCCTAGTTGTAACATTACGCCTTTCTTACCAACTCGTTTTTTTTTATTCTCACATTACACATGCTTTATTTAAGAGTGATTCTGTTGCGATTCTATTTATTTCATGAAATGGGAGGACTAAACTGTTAGTTTAACGTCTTTCGTGAGACTGGCGAGACACTTGTTTGATATTTTAACAATATGTTTGCTGTCTACACATATCACACCTACCTCAGTGAACAGCAACTTGCAAACCATCTAGTTAAATTTATTGTAGGGTCCTTGAACGAATGCTTTAGCAACACATTAGCTCTGAATTATTTTTAAAATAATATATGACAACGACTCACTAAACAACCATAACCACACATGTATTAGGCAATGCACTCACAAATACTATGTCACATGAGTGAGTAACACATCTTACGAGGAATTAAAAATATTATTTACTTAAAATTACTATAACGAACATTTTGCTTTCACTACACTTCAGAACACAACTATGACAAATTTACTTCTTTTCATATACTCTTGTACATGCATGAGCGAGCAGCACACAGTTTGAGGTTACGAGAAACGTCTGTAAAACGTTAGTTTTGGCGCGATAAAATCTCGTAGGCAATAGCCAACAAAAGAACATCTCCGCTTCTGATTGGTTGTTCTTAACTTTACCATTGCGTTATGTTGAAGTTGATTCAAATTCGACATTTGTAAGTTACCGTTGCGTCGCCGATAATTCAACGTGAAAACACTGCAGCGTGACCTATATCTCAACTCAGCTGTAACGTAAAGGTAACGTAAGAATCTCCATGTTAACTTCATTGTGAATCGGCCTTAAGGAGTTGAAACAAAGTGTTGAAAAATTATTTAGCGACGCTAATGGTTTAGTATGACATGTAAGTCTCGACGTGTTACTGTGTGTTGAGTACCAGCGAATCACGTTGAAACATGCTACTGTAACTGCATACGTTCTAGGAATACAGTACACTGCGATATATTATACATAAAGTTTACAAAAAATGCCTCGTAAACTTAAGTAAGATAATATTAATTTACTTACTTCTAGTGTTGTCTTCATTGTAATTAACCACTTTTATAATTATATCTTGTTTACTTGTTTACGTATGATGTTTTTCGAATTATTACAGTCATGATCAGCTGTGTACAAAGCAAGATACTGGCACTAACACCTTTCCTTTGTCAGTGTCGTAGGCTGTTGGTATCACAGGTACCACACATTAATTTTGTAACTATTTTGCTCATGCGAATAACCTGGCCCTCGAAACGACGCCACATTTAAAACACTTCGGAAGTTGATGTAGTACGCCTTCGGCCCTCTTTATGTTCCTATAGTACGTCTCAGTTCATTGTTGCAGGAATTTATAATATTAGTATTTATGTATACACTAGCTGTGTCCGCGTTTTTGTCCGCGTGGAATATAGTCTTTGGGTAATTATTTCACAATGTTTTCTCTAAATGTACTCCTGTAACTTTAAGTGTCTGTCCCTGACACATATATATACATATATATAAACCAGGCCCACTTACGCTAACGCTAACTCTCAGTTTAAACTATATTTTACTTTTGACCACAAACTATTATTATTATTTTACACCCTTGTGGGTGTATCGAATCAACAACAATGACGATAGTTCCATACAACTTTTCATCCCCCCTTTGAACCCCTTACAACACCTTTTTCGCATTAAAAAGTAGCCTATGTCCTTCCTCAGACTCTAGACTATCTGCATACCAAATTTAATTAAAATCGGTTCAGTAGTTTTGGCGTGAAAGCAAGACAGGCAGACAGATATACAGAGTTACTTTCGGTTCGCATTTATAATATTAGTTGGGATATTTTTTTTTTTTTTTTTTTTCATTTTTTCGATATTTTGATAGTTATTCTGCTATTCGGGGCGGGGTCGAATAAAAATAGTCAGAGATCATTAAAATCTGTCCAGGCGTTCCTGATTTATAAATGGTGTAACTAAACCGACTTTGTTTTATGTATGTATATATATATATATATATATATATATATATATATATATATATATATATATATATATATATATGTGTGTATACACATATAAATGCGCATATTTCTAAGTTTTCCTACTGGTTAATGTGTGTTTAATTGGAATTGTGTGCAGATTTTTCAGGGCTGAAATTTGACAACGTTGCAACACATAATGCAGAATGCTTAGCGTTAGCAGAAACGAATTAAATGTGTCACATAACGCTTATCAGAAACAATACAATTAGTGTAAATGAGCACAGTGTTTAATGTGAAACAATTTCCGATCAACTCTTATTACATTACAATATATTGTAAGCATTAAAATGTTTTCTTCGTGCTTTCGACAAAAAAAAATTGGTATTTCTTCGAACACTTGTAAATATTTCCTGCACTTGGCTCTAAACATAAAATGATTGTTTATAAGTAACAAGAAACTGATTTTAAGTACAGTATAAACGATTACTTGCGAAAGTTCACAAACACTGGTATAACCTGCTTTAAAATAGAGTTTAAGAAACTTATAACAACGTTACAGTGCCTAGCACCAGCCGGGCGGGTACAAGACGCCAGAGCGACGTAGCATACAGGACGAAGCATCAGCCCAGACGTGGCACGCTAGCAGTAATACTGACTATATTCCGCTGACATTCGCGTGACCGCCAAGTGTGGATGTTGGCTTCCTCCTGCCGCCCTCTCTCTCTCTCTCTCTCTCTCTCTCTCTCTCGAGACAAGTTTACGTAGTCTCATTTGCGATTCACAAACACTCGACCGGAACAGCTGCTTCGCACGTAGAGTCGAGGACGCTGGTTATCTACCCCCTCGCCTTCCCTTAAACTCACCTTCTTATCATTCCTCTTCTGATACATACTTAAGTATGCCGTCAAGACTATCAAACCCCAGAGCTGGTCTATTGTGGGAAAGGTTCAGTTGAGTCAAATAAATTCTGCTAAAGTCAAACAAATAATGTTCTTGGGCAGTGTCAAAAAAATAAATAAATAAATTATTTATATATACACATAAATATATTGCTCTGTTTCTTTAATACAATGTTACAAGTAAAGTATTTATCACATATATATCCTACTCGACATAAGGGAAGAAAATTACCTTTTCCACTGGTTTACAAAACAATTTCTTAAAGATAATCCACATTTTTTCTTTTAAAATTGTAAATTTTTTTCACTAAATGTATAAAAAATATATTGATCGATAGTTAAATAGCTTAACTGAAGATGAGCTATCTGTAATTTTTACGTATATAGCCGATTCAAGGACAGGGGGCTGGGGGCTGTGGCTGTGTGGCTGTGCTGACGTCACAAGATGGCGGCCGTGACGCAACGTCCGCCATTTTGTTTTTGGGACCACATGCCGCCATTTTGTTTTTTGACTTTTCCAAATTTGGTTTTTGGTTTTTCCAAATTTGGATTTTCCAAATTTCGATTTTTTCCAAATTTGGATTTTTTCGAGCGTCATTTGTTTTTCCCGTCATCTGCTACGCAGCCGCCATGTTTGTTTACGTCGTCTGCTTGTGACGTCACATTTCTTTTTTCGTCTTCTGCTCGTGACGTCATGATTCAATCGTTGGATGCTAGGCAGCGCTGCAGTCGCCATGTTTGTTTTCTTCATCGTCTGCTAGGTGGCGCTAGTGTCGCCATGTTTGTTTTCTTCATCGTCTGCTAGGTGGCGCTAGTGTCGCCATGTTTGTTTTCTTCATCGTCTGCTAGGTGGCGCTAGTGTCGCCATGTTTGTTTTTCTTCATCGTCTGCTAGGTGGCGCTAGTGTCGCCATGTTTGTTTTCTTCATCGTCTGCTAGGTGGCGCTAGTGTCGCCATGTTTGTTTTCTTCATCGTCTACTAGGTGGCGCTAGTGTCGCCATGTTTGTTTTCTTAATCGTCTGCTAGGTGGCGCTAGTGTCGCCATGTTTGCTTATGTTAGTTATCTGCTAGATTGCGTTAGTGTCGCTTTCGCTGTTAGAGCGAAGTTGCTTCTGTTTGTATATGGGATAATGGTCCTTATGATTTAATTTTTTTTATCAAGTTAAGTTAAGGATTCGATCTCGCAACCTTTGTGTCAGTAAGATTGACATGCGCCCTAGTCGACTGAGCTACGGATGCATTGGTGATAGACATAGTTTAAATGTGGTATACATAAAACTAACTTTTCGTAGTACATAAAACATTAGACTTAATTTAATATGATAATACAATTTTATGAACAATGAAATTCTTATGTCATAGACTTCTATTAAAATTTTTTTTAAAAAAATTGTTTTCCTTTTTAATAATTCCGTCTAGCATAGTTACTTAATACGATTTTATTTAAATTATTTCTTGTAGCATAGATGTTGTAATTGTTATATAAATATTTTCCTGAAGCATAGTTACGTCTTAAAATACAGTTATTTAGCTATGCATAGTAAGTTTAAAACAAATTAAGAGATTTTTCCGCACGCTTGTAATGCTTTATTGTGTCCTATTTCAGTTTTTAAGCATAGACACGACCTCTTGTCAGTTTCTAAGCATAGGTACCGATTATTTCAAAGCAATTTGACATATGTCTACGAGATTCAAAATGCTGTCTCTTATTTAGACCGAGAATAAGTTGATATGACTAAATACGCGCTCTGTCAGTTTTTAAGCATAGTTCCCGATTATTTCTAAACTATCATTCACATGTCTATGAAATTGAAAATGCAGACACTTGTTTAGATACAGAATAAGTTAATATGACTAGATTAACGCTTTGTCAGTTTGTAAGCATTTTCTAGGATATAAACAAACTATTGTTTTTAAGCTTAGTTCTCGATTATTTCCAAACTATTTTTCATATGTCTATGAAATTCAAAATGCCAACACATATTAAGTACCAAAATAAGTTAATATGACTACACGCTTTGTCAGTTTTTAAGCATAGTTCACGATTACTTCCAAACTATTTGTCATATGTCTATGAAATTCAAAACGCAAAAATATATTAAGTACCAGAATAAGTTAATATGACTAGATATATGCTTCGTCAGTTTTTAAGCATAGTTCTCGATTATAAACAAACTATTGTTTTTAAGCATAGTACTCGATTATTTCCAAACTATTTGCCATATATCTATGAAATTCAAAATGCAAACGCATATTAAGTACCAGAATAAGTTAATATGACTAGATATATGCTTCGTCAGTTTTTAAGCATAGTTCTCGATTATAAACAAACTATTGTTTTTAAGCATAGTACTCGATTATTTCCAAACTATTTGCCATATATCTATGAAATTCAAAATGCAAACACATATTAAGTACCAGAATAAATTAATATGACTATATAAACACTTTGTCAGTTTTTAAGCATAGTTCTCTATTATTTCCAAACTATTTGTCATATGTCTATGAAACTCAAAATGCAAACGCATATTAAGTACCAGAATAAGTTAATATGACTAGATTAATGCTTTGTCAGTTGGTAAGCATAGTCTTCGATTATTATCAAACTGGTTGTCGTATGCCTACGAAATTCAAAACGCAAACAAATATTAAGTACCAGAATAAGTTAACATGACTAAATTAATGCTTTGTCAGTTTGTAAGCATTCTTCTCGATTACTAACAAACTATTGTTTTTAAGCTTAGTTTTCGATTATTTCCAAACGATTGTTCAAATGTCTATGAAATTCAAAACGCCAACATATATTAAGTACCAGAATAAGTTAATATGACTACACGCTTTGTCAGTTTTTAAGCATAGTTCTCTATTATTTCCAAACTATTTGTCATATGTCCATGAAATTCAAAACGCAGACACATATTGAGTACCACAATAAGTTAATATGACTAGATACACGCTTTCTCAGTTTTAAGCATAGTTCTCGAAAATTCGCAAACTATTTGACATATGTCTAGGAAATTTATAATGCGGACACGTATTTAAATACAAAATAAGTTGATATTACCAGATATGCGTTTTGCCAGTTTTTAAGCATAGTCTTCTATTATTTCCAAAATATTAGTCATTTGTTTATGAAATTTAAAATGCAAAAACATACTAAGTCCAAGAATAAGTTGGTATGACAATGCGTGCTGTGTTAGTTTGTAAGCTCAGTTCTCGATTATTTTCAAACTATTTTGACATATGTCTATGACATTTAAAATGCAGACACATATTTAGATACAGAATAAGTTGGTATGACTGCCTACGCATTCTGTCAGTTCACAAGTATATCTCTCGATTATTTTTCAAACAATTTTGACTTATGTCTATGACATTTAAAATGCAGACACGTATTTAGATACATAAGTTGGTATGACTGCCTACGCAATTCTGTCAGCTCGTAAGCGTAGTTCTCGATTGATGACGTCACGTGACATCGCTATGTCTTAAACGTTTCTCCGTCGTAGTTGTAAAGGTAATT